>JASAMW010004805.1:0-12059 GCA_030247985.1 Epsilonema sp. ZAB3_2
TGCAATAAACTCGCTCAGTTTTGCAGCTACAGCGTTCACCAATGGCTCATCGAAAGCTTATAAGCCCAAGGGCTCCAGGAAGGCCTTCGATTTTTGATCTGATCAGCCGATCGCCAATAATCGATATTTGAGTACTAAAAGCGCGCAGATTCACTCATAACTCACTCAATTTTGCAGCTACATCATCCATCCAGGGCTCTTTCAAGCGCTCATGGCCCCGAGAACGCCTGAAAGACCTGCGATTTTTTATCTGATCAGCCGATCACCAATAATCGATCGATAATCGATATTTTAGTACTAAATGCCGCAGAAACCAAACGACGCAGGTTTTCAAGCCAGCGTTTGCAAATGGTCACGCCCGAAAGTGCACACGAGACCAAAACGCGAGATGCGCCAAAGGGTTGCCAGATTGCTAAATGCGCAAAAGGGTCGCCAGATCTGCAAAAGGGTTGCCAGATTGCTAAATGCGCAAAAGGGTTGCCAGACCTGCAAAATGGTTGTCAGATCTATGCGGGAAAAGGGTTGCCAGATCTGCCATAGGGTTGCCATCTCTGCGATAAGGTTGCCAGATATACTACTTTTTGCCAACTGCCCAAAATGGTTGCCAGATGCATAATATGTTGACAGATCACGATCTGCAACAGGGTTGCCAGATCTGCAAAAGGGTTGCCAGATTTTGCAAAAGGGTTGCCATCTCTGCAAAAGGATTTTACTGCGAAGCTGTAACGGGCCACTGGTAACCCCAAACATACCTCCATATTAAGGTCTCAATGCCCTGTTTTTCTGAGCGTTGACTCCTGTACTACTAGTGAACTATCTGGTGATATCTAATTCCAGCTGTTTTCACTTCCTGACACCAAACGATCATCCGTCTGCTTGTTTTCCGTTCGCTGTTTCCGCTCCAGTCGCGCTCTCTGCGCTCGTCTTCGTACTATGCAGGGACAACTGTCTATGCACGGACTTCTGGATAAATTCGGTCCAGGCTCTCCTGAGCCAACGAAAGGCATTGGAGAGGAGATCAAGATATCGATCGAAAGCTTGTTACACGATCTCTTTGACGCGCCATAGACCGCCTCTTGAAACGGCCTCTCCGTGGCGCTATTCTTGATTGAAACGATAACTTTTTCAAACACGTTTTTCTTGGATAACTTTGCGTAGAGGCAACGTAGAGAGGCGCCGCAGGTACCGATGGATTCCTCTCGTCAAGACGCGTTGAACGGTGCGCCGCATGTTGAAAAATACCCAGTGGTTCCTTCGGTACACCCAAATCGCATGGTTTTTGGGGCTTTCTTCGGCGTGTCGTACTGCGCCGAATACAAGAGCTTTGGCGCTGCCGTTTGGTGTACTTGTAGAGGAAGGGTTGTTCTATATTTACATGATAAGTGATCACTTTTATCTTGCACACAACGGCTACGAGGAAGCCTCAAAGTTGGCTCCGAAACAGGGCATTGAGACCTTAACGTCAACATTCCCCCATTTCAATAACATTTGGGGGTATGTATCCGTCGTTGTTTGGCGTTGCAGGAGTGGCGCGGGGGTGGCGGCGCGGCGCGCACCCGCAGCGTGGTGGGACAGGTGGTGCAGCGAGAGGAGGTACCGGAGGAGGAGTACGACCCCCTGCGGCCCTCCATCGGAGCCGTGGCCAGCGTGGTGCGCGTGAGTGCGCGACCCAAGTACGGCGGCGCGGCCTCGGAGGAGTACCAGCCGAAGGCGGGCGTGTTCATGCGCGCGTTGCAGGCTGCGCAACAACCGGCGCCATTACGCAGCAGAGCGCCCGATACCACTGCCGGTGTTGGGAGGGAGGAAAGAGGCGACAAGAAACGGACGAGTAGGGAGAAGGACAGGGAGCGGACCCGGGAGAGACGGGGAGGCAAGGTGAGTGGAGTAGGCGGATTGAATGAATCCACGCTCGACCCATGATTTGTCGTAGTCTTCGCGTTTACTACGTACGTAAACGTATTCGTTCGCTTCGGGACACCAATCACGTGATGTTCCTCGCGCGTCTAATCTAAATCATGATGGGTCGAGCGTGGATTGGCTGGTAAACATCTCTGGCCGTACACTCTGTCTGACGCGTAGTGCTTTTCCTGTGACCCCTGCGCGCGGACACGGAATTAGAAAGACACACAGCGCGTCTGTTCGAAAAATGGGAATCACGATTTCGTAATGAAACGACAGCAAAAACGCCCAAAATTATTGGTCGAAACATCAACCAACCACAAGTTTTTCTTCATCAAGACCTGCTGGTTTTGGCGTAGACTTCCATTCCATGGACATGATGACTTGCTTACACACTGTTACTGTACCTGCCTACATAATGCGGATTTAGGGTATCACGGGGTAAATCCGGCCGCTTTACGTAGTACAGACAGACACGTGCTTTGCTGCTCCAGGATGGCAGCGAAGGAGACGCGCGAGAGCGCATAGAGAGGAAGCGGAAGCGACGCGATGTGGAGAAGGCGGAAGAGGCCAGGTCTGAATCGCCGGAGCGTCAGAGACATCGGCGTACCAAGATCACGACGAAAGGAGGGAGGGACGCCAGTATCCAACTGCACTACAGCTCACCGGAGGAGAGAGACGACGACATTGACGTGAATGACGATGAGGATGACGTGGTATGTTTTTTATGTATTCTTGGTTATAGTCTGGCCAGAGAGAGTTCGCTATGGAATTCAAGTCGTCTTGCGTAGTTTTCATGCACTCCTGAAGAATAGGAGTGCGTGAAACGTGGACAGAATCCGCGCCCACCTAATGAAGACTGCCGTTTTACCCCCAAATCCCAAACTTTTACTACCCCCAACTACCCAACTGTTATTACCCTGGTCAACTACCCGACTGTTATTACCCCCAACTACCCAACTATTATTACCTCCTAACACCCGGCTTGCCTCTCTACATACATACTGACTACCTATTCCTTTCTCTGTTCTTTTAGCCGGAGGAACATCGTCGCGAGTTTCGTCTTCCTCCGACCGACAGACGCCGAGTGGAGCTGGTTGACGACGAAGAAGAAGAAGAAGAAAAGGAAGTAGAGGAGCAGGCCCCACCCAAAAAGAAGGCCCCACCCAAAGCTGCTTCACCACCGCAGCCGCTGCTGATTGCTACTGCTCCGAAGAAACAGGCGGCGGCGGCAACGACGGGCCCGGTGAAAATGCGAGAAGTGGCCAAGCCGCAACCCCTGCCCGTTGTAGCTGTGACAGCGAAGGAGAGGGAGGAGGAGCCAGATGAGATCTACGTGGACACTACTGGACCACAGTAAGAGATGGGGTAGTATGGGGTAAACGCTGCCATCTAAGCTCCTGTAAAGTTGCTGTTTCAGCCATTTATGAACCAAATGGCTCATTTGAAAGAGAGGACACTTCAAGGATTCGATTTACGCAATATTTGTCGCGAACGTTCATTGGTTGCTGAGATATGCAGCTTTGAAACTTAGGTGGCCGGATTTTCCCAGGCCGGGGTCACCTCACCCCATAGTACCCTACCTGGAATAGCCAGCTACATTGCATGGGATGGTACTTTCGAAATGTAGTACTTCTATCTGTGGACAATTGATGTATCTCGAAGCAATATCTATCGGGCGTACGATTATGCCAAGGAATGTTGAAGTATATTTGTCCATGGGTTTCTGCTTCATTCGAAAAGACATTCATATGGGTACATACTGCTTACCACCAGTACTCTTAGGAGCCCTTCCATGGCATTTCAACCAATTTTCTGTACAAATTGCCACGACCATCTCCGATTTTTTCAAATTTCAAACTCTAGGAGTACCTGGAACCATTTCGCGTCGAGATCTATTTCGCAGTTGAGCACGCATGCACTTTTTTCTGTGCTGCTGGCCTACTGCGTGCGTGTGTGTATGTGTTCCTTATTCATCAATCACGTTTTTTCTGTTTGCTGCAGGGAGTCGGTGAAGACGGATACTCGCTTCATGGTGACGTTGGAGGGTGTGAGTGAGAAGTTTCGATACAAAATCGAGAGCAGCGGCGCCGAATCGTCTGCTCAAGACGCCAGCATGGACTCCGCAGTGTCCGCGGAAGGTATGTACGTACGTGCGCATACGTACGATATTGACATGGCATATGTACTCAGACAGTAGGCGGCATCAGACGGGACAACTTACCGTATATACCGGTGGAGAAATTGAGAGGTCCTAGTATATTATGGGGCATGCATTGGGGGGGGGGGGGGGATGCATAGCATGGGGGAGGGCTATGTATGCACCGGTATGGTCTCGTACCGAGCATATCGATTTTTCGTGGTTGAAAACATATGTAGGACCGACGAGTACGGTCCGACTTGAACTCGTACTTGCTACACAATTGACCGTGAGAGTACTACTTTTACTCGCATCGAGTATCTTCTCGTCCTATTATACACACGCGCGTTTGCACGAGCTCTTGCTTTCTCGTACCGAGCAAGGTGCGAGAATGGTGCGAGTTGGTCGCTGCTACTGTACCGTTCAGATGAGAAGATGCTCGGCATGGTAAAAGTACTCACACGGTTAGACTGCTCCTATGTTTCTTCACGAAAAGACCGATTTGCTTGCTGGCCAGTAGGAGTTGGCACTTGGACTCAAGTCGTCCTGCGTAGTTTGCACACGCCTTGAGTCCGAGTGCCAACTCCTGTTGGCCAGACTATAGTGAATTGGCCTGTCGGATGTCGTATGGTATGTCCGCTTTGTGTTCGTAGTACCAGGAATACATACGTACATATAGTCGGAGAAACGATCAAGAGTTCGCTTGACAATTTTGCCGCTCCCGTAGCAATGTAACATTTCTAAACATTCTAAACAAGAATAGCAACCGGCTTTTTGACCCTTTTTCAAAAACTATTGCTATTCTTGTTTAGAATGTTTTTAGAAATGTTACATTGCCACAGGAGCGGAAAAATTGTCAAGCTAACTCTTGATCGTTTCTCCGACTATACATACTTGAGTAGGTAGCTTATTGTGTTGCAGCCGACAGCAGCCTGTCATCGATCGATAGCCCGGCAGCCGCTGGCCGATTGAAGTCGAACGTGGTGGTGGTTCACCCGCGGATTACGGCCCCACCGCGCGCCACCATTCAGCCCTTGGTCGGACTGGAAGACGAAGACGAGCTGGGCAGTGGTCAGACTGCGAAATATCTGAGAGGTATGGTATTGTATGCAGGTTCCCTCATTCATTCCACCTGGTCCTACAGCCTACACCATGATTTTATAGTCCTCGGAATTAGCGGACCTGTCAATCAGTCTTTTCTTTCGCAAAACGCGATAGACAATGTTGAAGCCACTGTACAAATAAAATACAGAGTGTCTCAAAATAAACCGAACACATCTCCGTGCATGTAACTCTGGAACCACACGTTAGATTTTTATGCGGTTTCTTGTTTTTAGTAGCCAAGGCTTCAACTTAGATGTGTACAAAATTTCAGCTACTTGGTCCACATACTTCAGAAATTACGACGGTTTGAATCTCGAAGCTGAAAATCGACGTTTTTTCTTTAGTATGGAGAAAAATTATGGTCTTTTTTCTCAAGACACCTTGTTCCATGCGTTTGCTATGCTGCCATTGGGATAATGCATGAGATACACATTTCCTAGCATTTTGGGACATATTTTTTTCATTACGAGACTAATTTTATTTTGGACTCTGCACAGGAAGCCCCTAAATCGGTACTACCAGTTCGAAAAACCTTCGTTTTTGACCGCCGGAGAAAGGATGTGTTTTCGCAGCTTCCACTGGACCTATAAAGCTAAAATTTTGTACACATCTAAGTTGAAGCCTTGGCTACTAAACAAAAAAAACCGCATGAAAATCTAACGTGTGGTTCCAGAGTTATATGCACGGAAAAGTGTTCGGTTTATTATGAGACACCCTGTATATCGACTTTAGGTGTTAGGACGAACTAAGCATCACTAGTATACCTACAATGGACACGCCGCTAAATGTTGCCTTCACTATAGAGAGTACGGCGCGCGCGTAGACAGTTGCAAAAGAAAGCAACACAACAAGTTCCCTTTCGGCGTACTGTCTACGGCGCGCATAGACAGCTGTGTCTATGCGCGCGTCTACAAACTCATGGTGTAGGACCAGGTCGAACGAATAATGGAGTGTAGGTAGGTTCGAACGCATATGTAAGGTCTGCAGCTGTGTTTCTATGTTTTGCCAGGGATTTTGAGTAACTCAAAATCCTTGGTTTTACACAAAACGACTGGAGATATGTGTATGTACGTATATGTCGTTTTGCTGTACATATTCCTGCAGCCTTTTTCCATCTGTCGGCCATGTATTTGAAATACATGTCGGCTACTGTTTTGCGATATCATTCCAGGCCGTTTTGCGATATTCACGGTGAGGTGAGTTCGCTTACCACATAACTCCGAATCGAGCACTATTTGGTTTTCCACGTGTCCCCATGAAGGGGTATTGCAGTGATCGCACTGGAAAATACAGTTTTATTCGTACTTTCATATCAGCATACTTGTACTTTTAGTATTTTCATAGAGCAATAAGCATAGGTTACAGTTGTAGCAGTAGGTATACACTTTGAAAAAATGCAACTGCAAAATATATATGGCTCCTTGTATCTCTGTAGGGCTACTGTAAAGTAAAGCAAACCAAATGGACAAGTGATACCAACAAAGGGCAAAAGCTTGACATTCCCATACACTGTTTGACGCATGCAAATGGTGACTGGTATCAAGGGTCCATAATGTATATAAGAGTGTTTCTCGTAATAGCAGTGGCGTGTTCAGAGCTACTCGCGCTAAGAGCCGAAAGACCTCCTGATCGGGAGGCCCCACCCCCCAAGTGGGATGTCCACCTCACAACTGAGGTGTCCCACCCTTCAACGGGGGGGGCCCCCCCCCCCCCCCCCCCCAGCTGGGATGTCTTTTCAAATACTCCGAGGCGACGAAGACTGCAAGCGATGCCAAGTCGGAAGGCTCTTTGCAGTGTACCCACTGAAGGACAGCTACTGGACCATATAAATAATAGCAGGATGCATTGAAACATCGTACTCATAGGTTTACCCAGACTGAGTGTAACATTACATTTTCGCAGTAGTCCAGCCAACATAGTGTAACGTTTGCTGACGAATTAACTAAACCAGCGAGTTTGATGTTTCACCGCATCCTGCTGTTATTTATATGGGCCAGTAGCTGTTTTTCAGTGAACGCACTGCAACGAGCCTTCCGTCTTCGCATCGCTTGTAGTCCTCATCACCTTGGAGTAATTGAAAAAAACATCCCAGTTGGGGGGTGGTTTGGCATCGCTTGCAGTCTTCGTCGCCTCAGAGTATTTGAAAAGACATCCCAGCTGGGGGGTGGGACCCCCCCCCCCCCCCCCCCCCCCCAGTTGAGGGGTGGGACACCTCAGTTGGGAGGTGGGCATCCCACTTGGGGGGTGGGGGCCTCCCAAGCAGGAGGTCTTTTGGCTCTTAGTGTGAGTAGCTTTGAACACGCCGCTGCTATTACGAGGAACACTCTTATATACATTATGGACCCTTCCATTATACCTAACATGACATAGGCCTACATACCTAGATCTTCAAACGCATCATCCTCTGAACCTACACATTCCCCTGTCTACCCCGTGCCCCATTCTCTATCATGCTATAAAGATACTCACGTTTTAGCAGCACCTTGTTATGTTAGTTTTATTAGCGTTTGCAATTCACCGTAGACCACAATTCGCGCCGAAAGCGACCACTGACAAATGTGTAGGTGATCACATTGAGTGCGGCCTGTGCAACATGACCCACATCTGCAAGGGTGCGAAAGAGAGGTGACAGCAAACGCCAGCCTCTTCCTCTTGGAGGCAGCAACATGAGGACAGCAAATGGGATGCTGCTAAGGAATACCAACCCCAATTGCGCCAGTGATAGTTGAGTCAGTCTCGCTTGAGTAACTGCCGCATTGCTGCTGCTTGAAGTGTGACTACTGTTAGTTTGACTGGCTGGGTGATTGACCACTTCAGGAGCAGTGGTGGAACCTTTTTTCCAGTATGCTATTAGCAGAATGAGGGTGGTGCAGACCAACAAAATCAGAGAACCCAGTTTGACTAGTGCAGCCAGGAAAATGATTGTAACAACAAAGGGATTCTTGGTGCGCTGTTGAAAGGTGATGGACACCATTTTGTAAACTGTGACCACAGCATCGTCATGCTCATTTGGCAGAGTGCCATTTGTGTGAAGTTGAAATTTACCAATACCATGCATGATTACAAGTCTGCTCATGCCCACTGTACCAACTGTCACCACAACAACTATTCCAGTTGCAGTGCCAATTGCAAGTGCTTTCTTCCATGTGTCACTGGCCCAGTAACCTACAGGGAAAACGATTGCAACAGTGCGCTCTATGGCAATGATGCACAGCATGAAGCAGCTTATGATCACAAATACTTGCTGCCCAGGGTCGCATATGTAATATACAAACCACACCCTCGCATAGCTTTCTTCCCACCAGAATGCAGTTTTCATGAAATCAGGGTGACCAAGTGCAAAGGGTGCATGTCCCAATCCCCACATTCTACCAAACAAATGGCCAATCCAAACCAGTAGCTCTAGCGTATCAACAAATATCACTGCTGCCAGATAGATGAATATGAACTCCTTTACGAATCGCTTTAGTGCGACCCATATGCAGAGCAAGTTTCCTATCAAGCCGGTAATGATCAGGCTTGGAATGAGGATTCCATACACGATGTAGAATGGTGGACTAGGTTGAAAGGCATCTTCGTTTACCTCTCCAAAGATGTCAGAGGAATTGTAGCTGTGAATCAGCTGGTCAAGGTGGGGCATGTTGATTGAGCTTGAGTCACCCTTTCTTCATTTGGTACTAAAGCAAACACCATGCAAATCATGCTTGCTACAATTTTGCACTATAGTAAGACCAGAATTCCTGGGACTGATGCATTATTTATCTCGAGAACTACGCGACGTAGAGCAAAGCGGTCAAAACTTCCACGGATAACTTTAGCTCGCCTCTCCAATAAAAAAAACCGCTTGCATCTGTCTGCTCTCAGTGGCGAGATATCGCCAAATTCCTTCAGTACTGAAATCGTGTCACCATTTGGCAGACGCTAAACCACGCAAACCACGACACCCCACGACTCTGTATGCCCGATGCCCATTTTTATCGTTTTCATCACGTATACATATTTCTACCACTTTTGATTTTTCGGGCGTTTGCGAGGTTTAGAATTGCCCAATGGTCGACACCGATTTCGCCGATTTCAGTACTGAAGGAATTTGGCGATATCTCGCCACTGAGAGCAGATAGACGCAAGCGGTTTTTTTTATTGGAGAGGCGAGCTAAAGTTATCCGTGGAAGTTTTGACCGCTTTGCTCTACGTCGCATAGTTCTCGAGATAAATATTGCATGGGTCCCAGGAATTCTGGTCTTACTTTAGAATATCCACTTTGGAAAAAAGATACGTAGTGATGAATATCAAAGTTTACTCCACTTTGGAAAAAAAGGTACGTAGTGATGAATGATCAAAGTTTACCTTTTGTAAAAGAGATTGCAGTGACAAGCAAAGCACTCTCGTCAATTGTATCCAAAATGTTTTGACATTGTTCTATACCTCACTCTTTTTCTTTGTGTGACAGTTTATTTGTGAGTGGCGAACTGAACATGCGTTTTCTGTTGAGGCTGTGGGCGATTTGGTGAACCACCAGGGAATAAGGAAGGCTACATTGAAACTTTATTTTTTCTGCTGTTATCAGGAACTTCTTGCTTTATGGTCAGTCGAGTGAGAGTTGTCTCTGGGCCTTTTCCGTGCTGCGCAAATTACATGTCACCCACAGAATAGGAATACATGACCTGCGGATAAAGTCCGTGAATGAGTTTCTACATCATCACAGCACGGGACACGGTCCAGAACAACTCTCACTGGAGGGACGTTTTTTCTGCCAATTAGCATGCTGGCTTGAGTTGACAAAGAGCAAATTCAGACATTGTTCGTTGCTGTATTTTGTGAAGAACTTTTCCTGCTAGTTGGTCCCTCGGAAACAGTTTTTAAATTAGAAATTTCATGCGCATCAATCCCGCCTCCTCGCAGAGAAGATCTCATGTCACCATTCGATTCGTCGTCGCGTGGGCATCAATTTGCGCCAGATTTTGTCTTTCTAGCTGCTCTGTACGTCGAGATATTTCAATTTGCAGTTTTGGGTTTCCCCTTATTTTACTCTGTGACGAGGATATCTTTTGCGTTGCGCCGTCGTCTTTTTTGTTTCTTTCGTTTTCTCTCGCTCTCCGCCGTCTGCGCGAGCGAAGCGCGACCGGAAAAAAAGACGACGGCGCAACGCAAAAGATATCCTCGTCACAGAGTAAAATAAGGGGAAAACCAAAACTTCAAATTGAAATATCTCGACGTACAGAGCAGCTAGAAAGACAAAATCTGGCGCAAATTGATGCCCACGCGACGACGAATCGAATGGTGAGGAGATCTCGGCGATTTGTCAGGCCCGTTTCGGTCTTTAAAGTGGGTTTTCTCAGTAAAGACAGGAAAAATTGCAATAACACAAGGGTGGGATCCATCGTTTCTGCATGAAGCTGCACAGGTTCATCGGAAGAAACCTATGCATAAATATTCCATATTGTAAAATTGTTACCACTTCCGCTTTATACACTTTTTGAGACCGCACTCCCGCAGGGTTGGCTATGGACCAGTTGCGTTGTAATAATTGTTTATTCGAACACAGGCGTATACGAACTGTCGCGACGCGATTGGGTTGGTTGATAGCGACCCCGCAGTATTTTGTGAAAGTTGGATCGGTGCCTGCGGGGGCGTCGACATCATTTTATTGACACTTCTTTTCACTAGCTCCTTTTCTGTTCACAGATGACTGAAGTACGTTGACATCCCGTCGACACCTATCTATATTTACACTAAAAAGGCGGGGTCGTTTTCGACCACCCCATCGCGACAACGCAACTGATCTATAGTCAACCTTGCACCAGTCCATTGCCATTAGGCTCACATGAGTCCAACTTTTTGTGGTGCACTGGTTTTGTCATCAAAATAGCTGAATAAGATAAGGATCGTTTGTTAGCACGCAAGATGTAGGGTACCGTAGGGTAAACCCGGACACGGGGTAAACCCGGACACCTTAGCTTTTTAGTACTTGCCGCTTCAGCAAATGATGAACATGGTAGCTCATTTGAATGAGGAGAGTTCAAGGAATCAATTGGTAGAAACTTGTCTCAATCGGTTTCATGGTTGCTGATATATACTTACAAACCTAGGTGTCCGGGTTTACCCCACAGTACCCTACTGGTTGTAAAAGCACTTCTTAATTGGGAAGCAAGGTTAGATGTCCGAGCCCCCTCTCTTTTGAGTGGATTTTGCTATCGTGGTGTGGTGTGCATACGTATACTGTGCGCTTTTTCAGACGTGAATGGCACTACTGTGGGAGCTGCAACTGGCGGCGTGTTGGAGCGATGTCGCTTTTGGCCCAACTGCAGAAACGCAGAAATGTGCCCATTCGTTCATCCGACCACTCCTTGCAGGTATGCATGCATCTACTTCCAGTATATTCGCTGATTGCGTATGATTGATTCCTGCGCATGTTATGTTATGTTCTGTTGCGTTATGTTACGTGTACATAACATAGTGTGCCACAAATTGGAGCTAGAGTATTTTATGCTCTGAGTGCAAATCAGAATCAATGTAGCTCAGCCCATGTTATGTTGGGGTTGCACTGTACAGATCTATCTGCAGGGCGTTTCCCGCGTGCAAGTTCGGCGACAAATGCCTCTACATTCATCCGGCGTGCAAGTTCGGCGCGGGCTGCACGCGCGTCGGCTGCGTCTACGCCCACACCCTGTCCACCTCCGCGCCGGTGCCCGCCTCATCCCCCGCTACCCTCCTGTCCGCAACCGTGGCCCCCGCCGCCCCCAAGGTCTACGTACCGCCGTTCAACCCCAGCCAACCGCCGCCACCCATTCCCCCACAGTTTCAGCAGCAGAGGACGACGCAACAGAAGCAGGGCCTGGGGGGAGGTAGCAGCAAGCCGTGCAAGTTCGGAGGCAACTGCAAGAACCCCGGCTGTCCTTTCCTCCACCCTACGGTA
>JASAMW010004807.1:0-19832 GCA_030247985.1 Epsilonema sp. ZAB3_2
ACATAAAATATTCGATTTATGCGAGCAGCTCACAAACCTTGTTGCTCCACCAATTCCGGATCCAGCTCTTCCCATTTCGATTTCAGAAAACCGCCCTTCTTCTCTATTGATCGCTTCTCCTCCTCTTTCGTCCCACCTTCCACTAAAATAAACAACATCAATGCCGCACAAATGCTTATCCAAAACATGAATACGCACTCAATCCTATGCAGCGTACATAAGAACATACAGTACGTAGATGAGCAGCTTACGTGGCATGCCATCCAAATCGTAGTCTACCAGCAGTTTGGTGGATGTAGCTTCCGCTTCCTCACCCAACGGAGCTCCGTCCAGCGATTCCTCCTCCTCATCTCCTTTCTCTTTACTCCCGCTATCAATTCCGCTATCCCTTCTTCCTCCTAAGAACAACATATTCATTCTCTCAACTTTTGCCCAAACAACATGAACATTGCTCCCTCAACTGTCCGAACAACATGAACATTGCTCCCTCAACTGTCCAAACAACATGAATATTGCACTGTTATAGAGTAAAGTAAGGCCTCTCGCACACACTACAGTCCGGCCACTGGTGGTCTCTGATCACTCTTGGTCAAGAGTTGAAAGGTCAAGAGTTGGTCAAGGTCTATGTAACTCCATACTCCAGTCGTGTTGCGTAGTTTTGCATGTACTCCTGCAGAATAGGAGTACACGAAGCACGGACAGAAGTCTGCATTTTTGATTCTTTTTTATGCAATACGACTTGAGTTTCATGGCGACTCTAAGTGGGCAGACTATAGTAGATTCGCAAAAGTTCAACCGGGGTGCGGTAGGTGAAGATTGCCAGGTAATTACCATCTTGCGAATCTACCAACGTGTGCGAGAGGTCCAAGGCTATGAATAATAGATGCCCTCTCCTTCTTACGTCTGGTACGAGTCCCAAGAAGATGTTCTGTAGCCGGATGAGGTAGTCGGTGGGGTAGATGGCCGTATCTTCCCAGGCGCGACAACAAGCCAGCACCCTCTGCTTGAACTGCTCCGCTTTCAGTCGGCCAGGGATGCTGGCGAACGCAGCGTGAACGTCACGAAAGACGCGTTCCAGGCGCGTTTGAAAGCTACAAGAGCACACGTATAAATTGGAAGGGTGCTGGTGTCTGCACTTGTACGTATGTACCATGCATCAACGTATGCACAACAAATCTTTACACTTCACTTGTTTATAAAAACATACCGTGTATGTACGTACGTCAGTGCAGGCCTTACCGTACATGCTAAACGCCGCTTACTATTTTCGAAAGTATGAGATATTGTTCACTTTTGCCACACCGCAATTCGCCAGAATATCCGATATCAGAAAGAAGCGAGCAATCTACAAAAAAACGGACCACTCACACCGCATATGAATGCGTACGTATTGTTTGCTGGTCATCTTTAGAGACCAAACGTACCTTTTTGTTGAGCGGTGTTTCGGCTATGCTCAAAGATTCGGCGATGCAGTCCACAATCTCCTCCGCCGAATCCGCGTGCTCCACACAGTAGATCATCGCATCCGCAATCTTCACACGCTCCGGCGACAAAGCCCGCAAAAAGTCCTCCAACTTATCCCGCTGCCTGCATCACACACACGCACATGTATGCATTACAACCTTCCACTTTGCACTACGAACCATAAAAGGAAGGACTGAAGCAAGCAGCAAATGGTGGGTGAGCATCGAAATGCGGGCACTGTTTTACTAGATCGGGATGCCTGATGCAATATCGATTGTCAATGTCCCGCTAAGCCACTGGAAGGTACTAGTAGCACAGCCACAGTATGTACCCACAGGCTCAGCAAATACTGTCCACACAGATAGAAAGGAGAGCAATGTTGTGGAGCGCTTCTCTGGAAATGCACCTTAGGCACCTTTTTTATGGTCCAGCAGCCGTTTTTCAAACATACTGAGACTTTCGCATTACGTTGCTGACCAGTTTAAAATTTAACCCCTTCTGTATGCTGAGATATGGCGCTGGTAGGCCCAAATTGCCCCCTTTGTGCCAGCCACTTTTTTCAAAAGTTCTTAACATCATTCTACTCCATTTTCTTCGCTGATTTCGGTTTGGGGCATGCCCCTTCGATATTTTGATAAATACACCACAAAAATTGACGAAAATGATCAAATTAGCCAAAATTACCTCGTTTTCGACTATATCATGGCATATTGATAAAAATTTCGAAGGGGCATGTCCCAAACCGAAATCTGCGAAAAAAAATGGAGTAGAATGATGGTAAGAACTTTTGAAAAAAGTGGCTGGCACAAAGGGGGCAATTTGGGCCTACCAGCGCCATATCTCAGCTTACAGGAGGGGTTAAATTTTAAACTGGTCAGCAACGTAATGCGAAAGTCTCAATATGTTTGGAAAACGGCTGCTGGACCATAAAACAGGTGCCTAAGGTGCATTTTCACAGAAGCACTCTACAACATTGCTCTCCTTTCTATCTGTGTGGATAGTAAACAGAGCATAAGTAATATTGCATGGACCACCGTCCACCGTAAAGTGGTCCAAGTTTTCATTGAAAGCAAAGTGAACTGACTGTTCTGTGCAAGAACTCCTATATTTTCCTATATTAGGGCAGTCATTTTCTAGAAGTTCTTGCCCGTTTGTATAAAAACGTGGACCTCTGTACGGTGGTCCATGTGATATTACTTATGCTTTGTTCTTTACGGGGACTCGTGGTACATACATTATGTACCTGTCACTAAGCGGCAGCGTTCCAGTCTTGACAGCCTTCTCCCTCTCCCTCTCCTGGCGTCGCCTCTCCTCCCTTTCTTCCCGCTCCCTGGACCAACTCCTGCTTCTCCTCCTCTCCCTGCCGCGTCTCCTTCCCCTTCTCTCCTCGTCTCCTTCCTCCCCCTCCTCCTCCTCTCCTTCCTCGTCTCTCTCCCTTCTCTCTCGGTCTCTTTCCGCTTTTCCTGCCTCCGTCGCCGCCTCTACCATCTCGTACAACTCTTCCGGCATTCCCGCAGCGAAGAAATCTACTGGCGGCGGTTTCCAGAAGCTCCCGCCCAGAAACATACGGAACTCGTCCGTGCGCCAGCTGGTCGGACCGTCGCCCTGAAACAGAACGAACGCTCTAACCACTCGGCCACGCGGGCGCAGCTGGAGAAAAGGGGAAAAGCGCGTACTTGAAGGACGGAGAAGAGCTTCCACCGGTAGTAGACGTGAGCCGGACTTTGATTGTCAAAGAGGAAGCTGCAAAAAGAATCAATACGTCAGGCAATAGTACTGCATGCAGAGTTACTGGGTACGTACGAATACGTAGGGCAGCATGGGTCGTCACTGGATTGGATTGCGTGTAGTAGCTGTATGCTGCACAACTGTTATGGTCACGAGTAAAAAAACGTAAAAAACCTGGTGTTAGACTTTCCCCCAAGTTACCTATTGCTAAGAGAACATCACATACTACTTTCCTGATTGCTACTTCCTTACCGGAAGGTGGGATTGCTCAGTTCCTTATTCATCAGCATAGCCTCGAACATAGGCCCTTCGCGCACCACAAACTCAATCATGCGATGAATCAGATGAAGTAGCGGCCTAGACAAAAGGCATACAGGATCTCTTCCTCCAAATTTAGAGCGCGTTGAGAGTTGATGCATGTTCGTCGTCTGTGCACTGCGCAGAGCAATTCCTACGCTCACGCACATCAGATGCATACCAACTCTGAGCGAGCTCTGACACTAAGTACACTAAGCACAGTTCCCTAGAGACTATAGTAATAGGGTAGGTCCCGTAATAAATAAAGGGTGCGCGCGCTTAGACCTCCTGTGAGCGTCTGTGATTCAGTATTATTCCACTGAAGATTTATACATATAGGGGGTACTGTGGGGTAAACCCGGACACCAAGTATATCTCAGCAACCATAGGACCGATTGAGACAAGTATTTTACCAATCGCTTCCTTGAACTCTCCTCCTTCAAATGAGCTACCATTTGCATCATTTGCCGAAGCAGCAAGTTCAGAATTAGGTGTCCGGGTTTACCCCGTATCGGGGTTACCCTACAGTACCCTATGTAATATTGTACGTACAGGAGCTCCAAACGCGCTTTGGACATGAAGGATACACAGGCGCATGTTTGTAACACAAGATGCGAGCAGCAGTACCTGCCGTGGTGCGCTTTACTTGCTCTCTTCCCGCAGCAGCACACAGGGTGTTACCTGCAGGGCGGCCTCTTGACTGACGTCACCTGAAAACTCTTGACAGAATCAAGAGTAGATTAGAGAGTAAGATTGCGATAGACACTTGAGATCATCATCGTTGGCTGCTGCTGCGGGAAGGAGAGCCGCCATCTTGACTGGGAGCCGCCAGTCAGTACATCATCCGTACGCTCAAAACGGCCCGACAGACGGAAGGAAGGAAGGAATTACCTCTCGGTCGGTATCACAACCTTCACCACTGCGTTAAGGATCATCTGTAGATAGGAAGTCAGGATTACACAACAGTCACAACACACGCCGTTCAAGTAGTACGTGCTCCGACACAAACGCGCAAATTGCCCTATCATCTACATAGCAGAAGTAACTTCTGCATTCACGTGGTAACGCAAATACAATACTGTTCCTGTACATACATTCCTACACAAGTACGTACTCTACTGTGTGGCGAACGAAGCCATGGGATAAACCCGGCAACATAAGAGCAGAAAGCCGCTATAGTCTGGCCAGAGAGAGTTCGCTTTGGCATTCAAGGCGCGTTGCGTAAATTAGATTCACAAATGCGGATTTTTGTCCCAGCTTCGTGTACTCCTATTTTGCAGAAGTATATGCAAACTATGCAGGACGACTTGAGTCCCATAGCGAACTCTCTCTGGCCAGACTATAGCCCTGCTATTTCCGCCTGGGAGGCCAGGTTTACCCCACAGTACCCTATCCTACCTAATAGCCTCCTATCTTCTCTAAACGCGTCATTACTAAACTGCGCTATACCTTGTTCCATGCCTCCGCCCGTTGTGGGTTGTCGGTGGGAGGCGGCTGGCCGGCTTGAGGCAGCGGCCAGGTGTAGGCTTTGCGGTCCTCGGGCCTCGGCTGGGCGTTGAACGGAAGGCCGGAGGGGGGTGGCGGCATGGTCAATTCCATCATCTCCGGAGGCACGTAGACTGGCTGCGCTGGGATCGTCACCGCTTTGCCCCAACTCATCTTCATCTCAAAACCTTGGATTATCTTGCCTGTGGCAGGTAGGACATCCACAGGTAGACAAGACACCGATTAGACACCATGTAATGAACGCACGGGTATGATACGATGTACAGTATATGAGATGTGGGTATGCTATTCACCAGGGGTAAGCTACTGTATGTACTGTGTACCAGGGGTACTTATGCTTTGTGAAGTAAGCACTCATGAATAAAAGAACGAAGTCCACCAAAGAAGAGAAGTCTAAAAGTAGTGAGGAAACAGCTTATACAGGGTGGCGAGCGAACCTTTGAGGCCTGCGACGGCGCGATCTGCGTCTTTTCGCGTCATGAAGGCGACGAAGCCGCAGTGATAGCCGCGCGCTCTCTCGTCCTCACTCCGAGGCCACATGATCTTGACGGACGCCAACGGACCGAATCGACCGAACACCTCGCTCACATCCTGCTCTGTCATCTGCAAAAACACAGGCGACAAATACTTCCCCCTTTCTATTTGCACACAGTCGCTGACCAAGAAGTACACAAAGAATAGACGAAGAGGGCAGGAACGCGGACACCAAGTTTTTCTCGCTGCCCGTCACAAAGTGGCGTAATCGCGGCTAAAATTCAGATTGTGCAAAGCTTGGAGTTCATAACTTGTAGTGTGGCACATGCTGAATGTCCATAAGTTTTGCGCAATACTCGTCCACACACGAAAAGGTATGACAAGTCTCCAGCTAATACCTATTGTACGTTGATGATGACAAAATACAGTAGGGCGCCACAGACGATCTCCGAGTTTGCTCCGAGCGAGTTCGCTCCGAGGAGCCTCCTAATTCGGAGCGAATTCGGAGTTCACGTCTGTGGCGACCCAGTGCTTACGTCAGTGCTGAGATTAGAGCAGAAGACGTTGGTGGTGTTAGGGTCTGAGTCGAAGGAGCCGAGATAGGGATTGTCCAGACTCGGCGCCACTCTGTCTACAGCCTCCTTGTCCGTCAACGTCTCCTGCAAACGCGTACGAAGCTCCCGGCGCTGTTGACGAGCTTCCTGCATCCTACAAACACGCAACAGAACGCACGCTATTCGTACCAAAATGGCGCAACTGTTTCTCTCGATCTATAGAGAGAAACACACGGGAAAAGTCAAACGTGTGGGCCACTGAACTCTATTCGTACCAAAATAGCTCAACTGTTTCTCTGATGTATAGAGAGAAAGAAACATAAGGAAAAGTCAACGTGGGGCCATGGATGACCGTGTCGTTCCTGTTTTCTCTCTGTAGACCAAGCACAGCACAGTAAACAAACGGTACATCCAGATATTGCCAACGAATGATGCCCCGTTCACATCGGAAGTACATACGTCCATGGTTAATGATTATGCTTTTGCCTTGCGCCCGACGCACGTCTCCGATGTGACTGGGTCATGATCATTCGTGTATTTGGCTTAACCCCCTCCATAATCTTAGATGGCCGCCTGGCCGCATAAACCCACCCCTTGCGGCCACCCCGGCTACGACCATGGCCATGATGGCCACTGTTTTTTGGCCGCAGCCACCCCACGGCTATGGGCCGCAGGGTGGCCGCAAGGGGTCTACGCAGCCAGGCGGCCATCTGAGATTATGGAGGGGGTTAAAAACCAAACCCTCCAGAACTAAATGCAGCGAGCCACCTACTGTTTGAGTTCGTTTTTGAACTGTTCCAGATTGCTCATGCGGCTGCTTTTCGGCGGCTCCGGTTTCTTGACCAAGCCCGTTTTGAGGACGGAAGGCCGATTCCGATGCGCTTCCTCCATGATTTTCCTCGCCTTCTCCTCCGCCGCTTTCTTAGCCGCTTCGAAAGGAGATTGGGGTACAGGAGGAGGAGGCGACGGATGTTTCGCAGTCGCAGGCGGCTTATACAACGCCGGCTTCGGCTTGTACAGCTTCCGACCCTCATCCGGCCTTCTCTCCGCTAGAAAAAAGCCACACGGAGGAAAACTGATTGATGCCGCGTTCACCAGACGTCCGTAAAACCCGTCCGTCCGTCCATTCGTCCGTGAATCGTATCTAGGAGTACATGGCACACCGCAAACAACCGTGTACTCCTAAATACGTTTTTACGGACGTTACGGATTTATGGACGTCCGGTGAACGCGGCATCAGTTCTACGTGAATCCGCCTCGAAACTATGAAGTACAACAGTGTAAACATACTGCCTTGTTCCGGATTCACAATGCCGGCGCGTACGAACGCCTTTCCCCCGGCTGGATCGTCGGAAAAGGATGCGACGAAATCATCCAGCACTTCCTTCGTCCTCTCTGCATCTTCCTAAAAGCATAGACATGGGAATATAGAGGGAAAACGCACACCATGCACGGGTACGTACAGTACATAGACTGCGGACGAAAGCAAAGACCAACTTACCTTCCGTTTCAGTTCCTCCAATTTGTGACGAGGAAGCTTGGCTCTGTCAATGCTTTGCATCATATCGAAGATGATACGGACTCTTGTTTCTGCTCCGAACCCGTAGATCAAATCCGGATCGGATCCAGGATCGATCGATCAGTTTTCTTTCTTTTTCTTTCGTTTCGACAAGGAGCTCCTTAGTTTCGACAATCGTCGGGTTCGTGTCCGCTTCTAAAGTTACAACAGAACAGACAAACTCAAACTTACATAATATAAACAAGAACTGCAATAGAAAATAGTCGAGCTCGCACACAAAGCCAATCTTTCGAACGAATCGAAGTGGTACAAGGTATGTACAAGACTCAAAAGCGTCATAAAATGTCTTTATTACATTTTACAGTCTCGGCAAGCACACACCAACACTCGATTCACCAATCAATTCAATGAGATCATCCAAAGCTTCATCAACCCATATGTGTCTAAGTGCACCCATCCATTCTGTGTCTAGAAGACTCTATCGTGCAGTTGTCCTTGAGGCGCGTTCCCGGCGCCGGCCCTCTGGTGTGCCTGAGCCCCCGCGGCCGCCCCTCCCCCGGCCCCTGCCCCCGCTCCCGCGCCCCCTCCCCGTCCCCTTCTCGGCGCCGTAAACTCGAACATGGACATGGTGAGTCTGCGTAAAGGGGGGATCTGGCGGTAATTTAGTAAGGGAAGGGCCAATTTCAAATTTGCGACTTTTAGGGTACTATCAGACGTAAAATTGCATCCTCTTTTGATCTAACCCCATGTTCTGGAGTCGATAGAAAGCTCGAAATAGGCCAAAGTGTGCGAAATCCCCTTCCTAACTGGGGCGCCGCTTCACAGAGGCAAAAATTTGACTCCAGGATGTGGGGTTTGATCGAAAGAGGATGCAATTTTACGTCTGATAGGACCCTAAAAAGTCGCAAATTTGAAATTGCCCCTTGCCATACTATATTCCCGCCAGATCCCCCCTTTAACATCGGCGCCAACTCCGCAGGCATGGGATCAGTCCAGAAGAACTTATGATTCAGCGCCTGATCCGCGTCGTATCGCTTCTTCGGGTCCAGCGTCAGCAGTTTGTCGATCAAATCGACGGCTTCCGCGTCGCGCACGTACGGCATCAGACGCTCTTTCACGCGCCGTTTCAGGTTCTTCGGAATCTCCATGCGACGAAACGTGGGAAGCTCCTCCACACCAGGCCAGACTTCGCCCGATATCGAACCGCATAACTGGCACACGAGCGTGAGTTGACGCTGCTCCGTCTCGCCTTGCATTATGGGACACCTACGAAAAAGTAACAAAGGTTTGAGATCAAAAAATCGGGTAGCACTCGCACTCTCCTCCCTTACAATTCCCCCTATTACTAGATCACATGGGGTGTACTAGATGAAGAATGAGAATTTGTTTTGCATGCAAAACTCAAAACATGGAGCAGGTGGTGTTCATTTGTCAAAGATTGATGATAGAAGGGAAGATTACGTAACGCAACGATAAGAGAAAGTCGATCATCCATATGCCAACTCCAATCCCATCAAATAAAAGGGTGGAAACAGGCACAATTACTGCATATTGCATGCACACTACCATGGAGAACGACACGTGAATGGTCAGTTGGATAAAACAATGGCGACATGGTGATGTCACAACATCGAATATTCGTCCCGCCATAATTCAGTCATATGGCGTACTGTAGCCTACAACCCCACCCTACATAAGGGAAGCTTCATAAAGTGCGTCACGCAGAAATAGGGGGGAGGGGGGGTTGCGGCGAATGTGACGTTAGCGTGACGATTATGTCACTCTATGCATAAGCATACTAGGGGGGGGGGCGGGTGACGGCCAAAAAAAGCGTGACGTAGGGGGAGGGGGGTGGCCATGGATGAATTTCTGCGTGACGTACTTTATGAAGCTCCCCTAACAGCTGCAAGAGCACAAAGTTGTTCCCACCTTGTCCACATTTCAGCCATGATGCATCCAGCGCCCCACATATCAATGGCAGTGGTGTACTGTCGCTCTCCTAGTAGGAGTTCGGGAGGACGATACCAGAGGGTGACAACCCTGTTGGTGTAGCAAGCTTGCTCCTGCTTGAGCAGTGGTCGAGCGAGGCCGAAATCAGCCAGTTTTATCGTTCCACACTTCGTCACCAGCACATTTGCAGCCTTCATGTCGCGATGCAGAATTTTGGAGCTGTGAATGAAGAAGAGGCCACCCAGCAGCTGCTTCATCACTTGCTTGATTTCCCCGAGAGAAAATTTGACACTGGTGTTCGAGAGAAGGCCGGCTAAATCGTGCTCGCAAAAGGTGAGCACCAAGTAGAACGTTGAGCGAGTGCGATTGTAGGCAGTAGCTGCAACACAAAAGGTGTTTGAAGTTACTGGGCGCTGGACGGTGAACGGTAATATCTATTTTGCGCAGGCTTATGGGCGGGCTTAGGCATTGGATGCAGAGTGGTAGGGCTTAGCCTAAGCCTTCGTCCGCCCATGCGCCTGCGCAAAATGGATATTACCGTACTACATTGCCCAGCGCCCAGTTACTTCAAACACCTAGAAACAATGCACGCCCGCCTCATACAAATTCGCTTCCAAGCATACGACCCACACTGCATGCCTTGTACAGAGTGTCTCATAATAAACCGTCCACCTTTCCGTGCATGTAACTCTGGAACCACGTCTTAGATTTTTATGCGGTTTTTTGTATTTTGTAGCCAAGGCTTCAACAAGTAAGCATACAAAATTTCAACTATGTGGTTCACATACGTCGGAGACAACGACGGTTTGAATCTCAAAGCTCAAAATCGACGTTTTCCTTTACTATGGAGAAAATATCGGTTTTAGTTTTTCAAGATACCCTGTTTCATGCGTTTGCTATGCTGGCACTGGGGATAATGCATGAGATACACATTTCCTAGCATTTTTAGACATCTTTCTTCATTACGAGGCTAATTTTATTATGACTCATGCACAGAATTACCCCTAAATCGGCACTACCAGTTCGGAAAACCTTGTTTTTGACCGCTGGAGGAAAAAGGTGTTTGAGCAGCTTCCAATGGGCCTAAAAAGCTGAAATTTTGTACACATCTCAGTTGAAGCTTTGCCTACAAAATACAAAAAACCGCATTAAAATCTATGGTGTGGTTCCAGAGTTACATGCATGGGAAGGTGGACGGTTTATTATGAGACACCCTGTACATACATACTGTACGTCCTACTGCAAGTATGCGAAGTGCACAAACCTTTCGAGCTGCAAATTTCAATCAACTCCGTCACATTTTTATGCTTCAGCTTCTGAAGCATTTTTATCTCCCGTAGCGCTGTTATTGGAAACTAAAAAATGTACGGCGACACACAGTTGCACACGGTTCACGTACGTACAGGTCTGCCCATACAAAAAGTAAAAAGCCGATGTATTAGAAAGCATGCTTTAGCATCGTTTGGCATATGACATCAGTGTTGCTTACGCTGCGTACCCCTTCTTTTTCATTCTCCATGAGAATCTTCTTCAATGCCACAATTTTCCCCGAAGTCTTCTCTTTTGCTTTGAAGACTTCCCTGTATACAAGCAGAGCAGAAATTCACACATTTGTACCATCCGTGACAGAAGCAGAAAGTGCACGCATACCCGAATGTTCCTTGTCCAATTTTGGCCACCTTGTCATACTTAGACACGTCGGAAATGAAGGGAAATTCGAAGGTTTCCATGTAGCGAAGAAGCTGCTGTGTGTGTCGGCTGGACTCCCGGTCTTTCTCGCGACTTCCGCTTCCTCCGGCGCTGTTTTGAGCATGCGCCTGCTGCTGCTGCTGCTGTTGTTCGCCTGCCTTCATTTTCAACGGAGAGGCCTAAAAAAATAGGCCTACCAACCCAAAAATCCGTTGGTGCCGTCAGGTATGTACAGTTACACTCTATAGTTCAGTATAATAACGTAAAACAACGTTTGCAAGAAAAAGCAAGAAATAATTCACCACGTACCCCTCGACCGCGGGCGCGCAAAACGAAGCTATGAGCAAAGCCGAAGCAAGTAGGGCGCAGGTGTTCGATTTCGCTGAGTGGTTATGTTGAGTGGTTATTGGGTGGTTATTGGGAGGTTATTTAGATATGACCCATCAGTAACGGAGATCAGTTAGAATTGCATTTCACAGCAATAGGTGGCCAGGAAGCAGTATCGGCAGGTAGATACAGTGTCGGCAGACGTCAAAGGCGAATCACATGTCTCGCTTATTGTTCATGTCTCACAGAGGAGTCAAGCCGAAACTACACCTTTTCGTTGTGGGTCAAAACCTGCTTCATTGGGTAAAGATGGCCATGGCACCCGATCGTTACGCCGGGGTACCGCAGCAGACAAATTATGCATGCAAGTGGCAGTTGTGGCATATGTATGATTGGTTGTTTTATGCACAAACAAGGTTAGGCTAGACAGAGGCTGTGTACACAGGCTAAGGCTTAGGCCTAAGCTTAGCCTAAGTATGTAGGAGTGGAAACACAAGACACAATCGTGGCAATAATCCAAAAAATACCACATAACGTACCCCAGCGTTGTCAGCAGAACACAAAAGAGCAAGACTTCAGAGTCAAGACACAATAACCTTGAATTAGGCTATTGCCACTAGTATGCAAAAATTTGACCCGCTGTGGTACCGCGGCGTAATGATCGGGTGCCATCTTTACCTAATGAAGAAGGTTTGACCCACAACGAAAAGGTGTAGTTTCGGCTTGACTCCTCTGTGAGACATGAACAATAAGCGAGACATGTGATTCGCCTTTGACGTCTGCCGACACTGTATCTACCTGCCGATACTGCTTCCTGGCCACCTATTGCTGTGAAATGCAATTCTAACTGATCTCCGTTACTGATGGGTCATATCTAAATAACCTCCCAATAACCACCCAATAACCACTCAACATAACCACTCAGCGAAATCGAACACCTGTAGGGCGCGCCATCTTTCGAGAGGTACGTGGTCGTGGCTAACTGCGACGGCAACGACGAAAACACGCAGGCGCAGGCGCAGGACGCAGCTTTTGGAAAAGGCGCAGGCGACGAAATGGCGCAGGATTTTTCGAACTACAAAACCCATGTACTCAGAACGTTAGACCCATCAGCAAAAAAACGGAATTGCATTTTGCTGCAAGAATTGGACACGAAACAATATATATGGCATTGGTAGAGCTTGATTTTCATTTCTCGCAGGAGAGTTCAGCTGCAACTACACATTTTCGTATAGCACCTGTATCGGGAAGAATGGTGTGGTGAGGGTGCCTAACCTAGCGGGTGATGGATGGCAAGTGGCGCTGCGTATGCGGGTACATATAGCAGGCACTTGCGATGGAACTCTTGTCCGGCAGCATAGCTCAATCGGTAGAGCATTGGCACAGCAAGCCGAAGGTTGCGGGTTCGAGCCCAGCTGCCCCAGAAAGTTTTCCTTTCCTTAGGAATTGGGACTTCCATTCACCTCGCGACAAATGGGCTACGTAGTGAACAGAAACGTGGAGACATTGTCCCCTTTTTTGCCCCTTTATAATGGGGCCCTTTTTGCCCCTCCTTTAGGTTTCA
The DNA here is from genome assembly GCA_030247985.1 of Epsilonema sp. ZAB3_2. Classification (NCBI taxonomy): domain Eukaryota; kingdom Metazoa; phylum Nematoda; class Chromadorea; order Desmodorida; family Epsilonematidae; genus Epsilonema; species Epsilonema sp. ZAB3_2. The sequence continues at coordinate 13,073 of JASAMW010004807.1, forward strand.
TAAAACCCTTTATAAAGGTTTCATAAAACCCAATAAATAGGGGCAAATAAAAATCGGGGATTGAAAAACCCATTATAAAGGGGCGAAAAAGGGGACAATGTCTCCACGTTTCTGTTCACTACATAGCCCATTCTTCCCAATACAGGTGTTATATATTTTTGGTATTGACAAAGCCATTCTATTGGTTTTTATGAAACCATTGCATTTACAAAACCAATGGTTTACTCAGCAATGGTTTTCCCCCCAATTGCCCCAAACCAATGGTTTGCCCCAATATAATGACAACTGCCACTTGCATGCACAATTTGTCCGCTGTGGTACTGCGACGAAACAATCAGGTGCCATCTCTACCAAATGAAGTAGATGCGACCCATGACGAAAATGTGTAGTTTCACCTGAACTCTCCTGTGAGAAATGAAAAACAAGCGAGACGTGGAATTGGCCTTTGCCATCGACATCTGCCAACAGCATATCTATTGTTTCTTGTCCAACTCTTGCAGCGAAATGCAATTCTAACTGATCTTCTAGCTGATGGGTCGAACGTTATCAGTACTACGATTTTGTAGTTCAAAAAATCCTGCGCCGTTTCGTCGCCTGCGCCTTTTCCAAAAGCTGCGTCCTGCGCCTGCGCCTGCGTGTTTTCGTCGTTGCCACTGCGACGACGACGACGTTTCCTGGTTTTATTTGTTCCGCTGGTATAAACAAAGAATGCAAGTCACGCAAGTAAGTGTACTGTCCACTCATTACAACCACAACGGTAGATAAAAGATCACTTTCAGCTTCAACTGAAAATCACGTACAAACAAGCTGCCTGCACAGTGTGGAGAAAACCCCGAAAATGGCGCGTCAGTGTTGGTTGGCAAGCCTGCCAGTGGGGGTCTCGTCCCATACAGAGGGGGGTCTCGTCCCAGGGGGGTCTCGTCCCATATTGTAAACAGGGGGAGGTCCCGTCCGAGGGGGGTCTCGTCCCATATTGTAAACAGGGGAAGGTCTCGTCCCGTACAGAGGGGGTCTCATCCCATATTGTAAACAGGGGGAGGTCTCGTCCCGTACAGAGGGGGTCTCGTCCCAGGGGGGTCTCGTCCCATATTGTAAACAGGGGGAGGTCTCGTCCCATAGTGAGGGGGGTCTCGTCCCAGGGGGGTCTCGTCCCATATTGTAAACAGGGGGAGGTCTCGTCCCATACTGAGGGGGGGTCTCGTCCCAGGGGGGTCTCGTCCCAGGGGGGTCTCGTCCCAGGGGGGTCTCATCCCATATTGTAAACAGGGGGAGGTCTCGTCCCATACTGAGGGGGTCTCATCCCAGGGGGGTCTCATCCCATATTGTAAACAGGGGGAGGTCTCGTCCCATACTGAGGGGGTCTCATCCCAGGGGGTCTCGTCCCATATTGTAAACAGGGGGAGGTCTCGTCCCATACTGAGGGGGGTCTCATCCCGTACATCATCCCAAAACTGTCTCGTGACAGTTTATGTACAGGGGGGAGCTGTAGTCCATCGATTCACTGTGCATACATACTTTTGATGAAGTGTACAATTTTTCTTCAGGTAACTTTTTTCCCCTGACTTTTTGGGCTAATTTTCCCCCTTTTTTCATAGAGACTTTTTCCATACTTGACCCTTCAAATTTGTTACTCTTCCATTTTTCTCTACCTTTAAAAGAGGTTTTCTACAGGTAACTTTTTTCCCCCGACTTTTTTGGGCTAATTTTTCCCCCTTTTTTCATAGAGACTTTTTCCATACTTGACCCTTCAAATTTTTTACTCTTCCATTTTTCTCTACCTTTAAAAGAGGTTTTCTACAGGTAATTTTCCCCCCAACTTTTTGGGCTAATTTTCCCCCTTTTTTCATAGAGACTTTTTCCATAGTTGACTCTTCAAATGTTTTACTCTTCCATTTTTCTCTACAAATTTTGGGCTAATTTTCCCCCTTTTTTCATAGAGACGATTTCCGCAGAGGCATCTTCAATGGCTAATTCTCCTTCAATTTTTCGTTTTATTTTTCACATATTTCTTCTGTACGTACATGTATGTACACTCGCCCCGATTGAGCGAGCTTTCCTATGCGACTGTACTAGTATGTTGCTGTGTGTTGGGTACCTACTATAAAATGTAATTTAACCCATCCTCTGTTGCGATGGTCGCCGCGACCAAAATGCGACCCCCGCCGATGACAATATCGACGAAGTGTCCAAAACGCCATCACATGGCAGAATTTTTGCAGACATTGTTAGAAAAAATGGGATGAAAAATGCGATCATATGCAAAACTAGTACCCCCATTTTGGTCGCCCTTGGTCGCATATTGGTCGCGGCAACCTTTAAAATTAGAAGAGAGGTTAAGTACGTATATGAAAAATTGAAAACATGAGCAGTAGAAGTATCACCCAGTACATGATTTTATATTTGAAGGGTCAATTACGGAAATTGTCGCTATGAAAAAAGGGGAAAAATTAGCCCAAAAAGTTGGAGGCAGTTAAAAGTAGAGAAAAATGGAAGAGTAAAAAATTGAAGGGTTAATTATGCAAAACGTCTCTATGAAAAAGGGGAAAAAATTAGCCCAAGAGTACAAAATTTGAAGGGTCAAAAAGGGGTAAAAATTAGCCCAAAAAGTGGGGGGGGGGATTACCTGTAGAAAACCTCTTTTAAAAGTAGAGAAAAATGGAAGAGTAAAAAATTTGAAGGATCAGCAATGGAAAACGTCTCTTAAAATAATTAAGGAGAAAAAATTACTATACGTACTCACCACGTGTGTAGCGCGCTACTGAGAGCAGATAGAAGCAAACGGCTTTTTGATTTGAAAATCCCGCTGAAAATTAGCCGTGGCGTTGTTGGCAGATTCTTTCAGGATGTCTTCGTTGGCGAGATAAAATTAGCATGTGATAGTTACAGCTGAATCGTACTGTACGCATTACACATTGTTGATAAAGCATTACGGTTCTGCACCGGACATTCCATCATGTACAATTATGGGCCAGGGCTCATCAGTTTGACAACCCAAAATTGTACACTTCATCAAAAGTATGTACGCACAGTGAATCGATGGACTACAGCTCCCCCCTGTACATAAACTGTCACGAGACAGTTTTGGGACGATGTACGGGATGAGACCCCCCTCAGTATGGGACGAGACCTCCCCCTGTTTACAATATGGGACGAGACCCCCTCTGTACGGGACGAGACCTCCCCCTGTTTACAATATGGGACGAGACCCCCTGGGATGAGACCCCCTCTGTACGGGACGAGACCTCCCCCTGTTTACAATATGAGATGAGACCCCCCTGGGACGAGACCCCCTCTGTACGGGACGAGACCTCCCCCTGTTTACAATATGGGACGAGACCCCCCTGGGACGAGACCCCCTCTGTACGGGACGAGACCTCCCCCTGTTTACAATATGGGACGAGACCCCCTGGGACGAGACCCCCTCTGTATGGGACGAGACCTCCCCCTGTTTACAATATGGGACGAGACCCCCCTGGGATGAGACCCCCTCAGTATGGGACGAGACCTCCCCCTGTTTACAATATGGGACGAGACCCCCCTGGGACGAGACCCCCCTGGGACGAGACCCCCTCAGTACGGGACGAGACCTCCCCCTGTTTACAATATGGGACGAGACCCCCCTGGGATGAGACCCCCTCAGTATGGGACGAGACCTCCCCCTGTTTACAATATGGGACGAGACCCCCCCTGGGACGAGACCCCCTCTGTATGGGACGAGACCTCCCCCTGTTTACAATATGGGACGAGACCCCCCTGGGACGAGACCCCCCTCTGTATGGGACGAGACCCCCCTGGGACGAGACCTCCCCCTGTTTACAATATGGGACGAGACCCCCCTGGGACGAGACCCCCCTCTGTATGGGACGAGACCCCCACTGGCAGGCTTGCCAACCAACACTGACGCGCCATTTTCGGGGTTTTCTCCACACTATGCAGGCAGCTTGTTTGTACGTGAATTTCAGTTGAAGCTGAAAGTGATCTTTTATCTGCCGTTGTGGTTGTAATGCCTGGACAGTACACTTACTTGCGTGACTTGCATTCTTTGTTTATACCAGCGGAACAAATAAAACCAGAAAACGTCGTCGTCGTCGCAGTGGCAACGACGAAAACACGCAGGCGCAGGCGCAGGACGCAGCTTTTGGAAAAGGCGCAGGCGACGAAACGGCGCAGGATTTTTTGAACTACAAAATCGTAGTACTCATAACGTTCGACCCATCAGCTAGAAGATCAGTTAGAATTGCATTTCGCTGCAAGAGTTGGACAAGAAACAATAGATATGCTGTTGGCAGATGTCGATGGCAAAGGCCAATTCCACGTCTCGCTTGTTTTTCATTTCTCACAGGAGAGTTCAGGTGAAACTACACATTTTCGTCATGGGTCGCATCTACTTCATTTGGTAGAGATGGCACCTGATTGTTTCGTCGCAGTACCACAGCGGACAAATTGTGCATGCAAGTGGCAGTTGTCATTATATTGGGGCAAACCATTGGTTTGGGGCAATTGGGGGGAAAACCATTGCTGAGTAAACCATTGGTTTTGTAAATGCAATGGTTTCATAAAAACCAATAGAATGGCTTTGTCAATACCAAAAATATATAACACCTGTATTGGGAAGAATGGGCTATGTAGTGAACAGAAACGTGGAGACATTGTCCCCTTTTTCGCCCCTTTATAATGGGTTTTTCAATCCCCGATTTTTATTTTCCCCTATTTATTGGGTTTTATGAAACCTTTATAAAGGGTTTTATGAAACCTAAAGGAGGGGCAAAAAGGGCCCCATTATAAAGGGGCAAAAAAGGGGACAATGTCTCCACGTTTCTGTTCACTACGTAGCCCATTTGTCGCGAGGTGAATGGAAGTCCCAATTCCTAAGGAAAGGAAAACTTTCTGGGGCAGCTGGGCTCGAACCCGCAACCTTCGGCTTGCTGTGCCAATGCTCTACCGATTGAGCTATGCTGCCGGACAAGAGTTCCATCGCAAGTGCCTGCTATATGTACCCGCATACGCAGCGCCACTTGCCATCCATCACCCGCTAGGTTAGGCACCCTCACCACACCATTCTTCCCGATACAGGTGCTATACGAAAATGTGTAGTTGCAGCTGAACTCTCCTGCGAGAAATGAAAATCAAGCTCTACCAATGCCATATATATTGTTTCGTGTCCAATTCTTGCAGCAAAATGCAATTCCGTTTTTTTGCTGATGGGTCTAACGTTCTGAGTACATGGGTTTTGTAGTTCGAAAAATCCTGCGCCATTTCGTCGCCTGCGCCTTTTCCAAAAGCTGCGTCCTGCGCCTGCGCCTGCGTGTTTTCGTCGTTGCCGTCGCAGTTAGCCACGACCACGTACCTCTCGAAAGATGGCGCGCCCTACAGGTGTTCGATTTCGCTGAGTGGTTATGTTGAGTGGTTATTGGGTGGTTATTGGGAGGTTATTTAGATATGACCCATCAGTAACGGAGATCAGTTAGAATTGCATTTCACAGCAATAGGTGGCCAGGAAGCAGTATCGGCAGGTAGATACAGTGTCGGCAGACGTCAAAGGCGAATCACATGTCTCGCTTATTGTTCATGTCTCACAGAGGAGTCAAGCCGAAACTACACCTTTTCGTTGTGGGTCAAACCTTCTTCATTAGGTAAAGATGGCACCCGATCATTACGCCGCGGTACCACAGCGGGTCAAATTTTTGCATACTAGTGGCAATAGCCTAATTCAAGGTTATTGTGTCTTGACTCTGAAGTCTTGCTCTTTTGTGTTCTGCTGACAACGCTGGGGTACGTTATGTGGTATTTTTTGGATTATTGCCACGATTGTGTCTTGTGTTCCACTCCTACATACTTAGGCTAAGCTTAGGCCTAAGCCTTAGCCTGTGTACACAGCCTCTGTCTAGCCTAACCTTGTTTGTGCATAAAACAACCAATCATACATATGCCACAACTGCCACTTGCATGCATAATTTGTCTGCTGCGGTACCCCGGCGTAACGATCGGGTGCCATGGCCATCTTTACCCAATGAAGCAGGTTTTGACCCACAACGAAAAGGTGTAGTTTCGGCTTGACTCCTCTGTGAGACATGAACAATAAGCGAGACATGTGATTCGCCTTTGACGTCTGCCGACACTGTATCTACCTGCCGATACTGCTTCCTGGCCACCTATTGCTGTGAAATGCAATTCTAACTGATCTCCGTTACTGATGGGTCATATCTAAATAACCTCCCAATAACCACCAATAACCACTCAACATAACCACTCAGCGAAATCGAACACTGCGCCCTACTCGCTTCGGCTTTGCTCATAGCTTCGTTTTGCGCGCCCGCGGTCGAGGGGTACGTGGTGAATTATTTCTTGCATTTTCTTGCAAACGTTGTTTTACGTTATTATACTGTACATACCTGACGGCACCAACGGATTTTTGGGTTGGCAGGCCTATTTATTGAGGCCTCTCCCTCCGTTGAAAATGAAGGCAGGCGAACAACAGCAGCAGCAGCAGCAGGCGCATGCTCAAAACAGCGCCGGAGGAAGCGGAAGTCGCGAGAAAGACCGGGAGTCCAGCCGACACACACAGCAGCTTCTTCGCTACATGGAAACCTTCGAATTTCCCTTCATTTCCGACGTGTCCAAGTATGACAAGGTGGCCAAAATTGGACAAGGAACATTCGGGTATGCATGCACTTTCTGCTTCTGTTGTTCTGTAACGGATGGTACAAATGTGTGAATTTCTGCTCTGCTTGTATGCAGGGAAGTCTTCAAAGCAAAAGAG
>JASAMW010004808.1:0-12055 GCA_030247985.1 Epsilonema sp. ZAB3_2
TACCCATAATACCCTATCTTTTCTAAGACGTGGCCCAAAGTTCCCCGTTATCTGAGCCCTGTGGCGGTTTCACTGCGAGAGAAAGATGTGGTAATTCCTAATTATTCATGTATTTTTCTAGCTTCCTGTTGTGCACGCCTTCGGGATTCTGAAGAAAGCCGCTGCAACGGTGAATAAGCAGTTCGGATTGGATCCGAAACTGGCTGACGCTATTATGCAGGCAGCGGACGAGGTAAGACGCTTTGTTTGTCGTCAGTTTATGGACTTACATAGCTAGGTGATTTCAAAAAGAGAGAGAAACATTGAACCGAGCAGGAATTGAACCCCCTCGCTACTTTCAATAGAATCCTGGCCTCTAGTCACACTGCCATTTGCCCAGCCAGGTGTTTCATGTGTAAACCTACAGTTTGGTTTTGTACTGTTGTTGTGTTTGAGGTCGTGAATGCGAAATTGGACGACCATTTTCCTCTGGTCACGTGGCAGACTGGTAGCGGTACGCAAAGCAATATGAACGTCAATGAGGTAGGATGGTTTAAAAGCATATACAGTTGTGTACTCAAGCTTCTCAAGCCTCAAGCGCGTTATATACGGTACCAACCTATATACGGTACGTTGGTAGAGGAAAGCACAGGAATCATTTTGCCACCTCACCAACTTTCTCTACTGTTGTTCAAAACTAAGGATGGGTGGGCCCGAATTGCTCGCACCGTCACACACATCATAACTAACTGTATTCACCATATGCAATAAGAGCCAGTGCTTGGTCGCGAGGTGACCCCTCTGAATTAACCTTGATTTTCAGTGCAACTTCTGATCGGTAGTCGACGCGAAGGTCGGCGCGGAAAGAAACAAATGAGCAAGAAAAGACGACCGCGCCGACCTTCGCGTCGACTACCGATCAAAAGTTGCACTGAAAATCCAGGTTAATTCAGAGGGGTCATGTCGCGACCAAGCAATGGCTCTTATTGCATATGGTGAATACTAAATTATGTTTCTAGGTGATATCGAATCGTGCAATTGAGATTCTCGGCGGTCAGTTGGGCTCTAAAACGCCGGTTCACCCCAACGACCACGTGAACATGAGTCAAAGTTCCAACGACACCTTTCCTACGGCCATGCACATCGCTGTGGCCAGAGAAATCAATACTCATCTGCTGCCGTCGCTTCTTCTACTGAGAGACGCGTTGGCGAATAAAACGAAAGAATTCGATCACATCGTGAAGATTGGAAGAACGCATACGCAAGTACAGTATGTGGGAAAGTATAGTCTGCCCAGAGAGAGTTCGCCATGGGACTCAAGTCGTCCTGCGTAGTTTGCATGCACTTCTGCAAAATAGGAGTAGTACACGAAGCACGAACAGAAATCCGCATTCGTGAATCCATTTTACGCAACGCGCCTTGAGTTCCATAGCAAACTCTTAGTGGCCAGACTAATCAATCATGAATGTTATGTAGGTAGGCACGAACTACGTACATACATACATACAGTAGTTGAAAGTCGGGAAAAGTAATGAAATGATTATGTGTACGTACGTACAATGCGCAGTTTCATTGTGCGTTTGTGTGATGAATTAGCTCGTAAGCTTGATGTTTCACCCCACTTCCTTTCTGTTGAAGGACGCCGTTCCGTTGACGCTGGGCCAGGAATTCGGTGCGTATCTGCAGCAGGTGGAAAATGGGATCGAGCGGATCAAGGGAACGTTGCCGAGATTGTACGAGTTGGCTGCTGGTAAGGAATCAGTGTGGGGCGCCACAGACGTGAACTCCGAATCACTTAAAAACCTCGTTAAATCTCCGAGTTCGCACCGAACTTGCTCCGTTTTCGGAAACACGTGCGTTTACTAAATACCGAGGGGTCGCTATCGATCAACCCAATCGCGTTTACTGCAACTCGTGAATTCGCCTTGCTCCATAAGAGGAGGTGCCGTTTTCGCCCTCCTCGCCGATTTTTGAGCTGCAGTTATCACACATGCAAAGCACGCAGAAGCAACTACTTTTTGCAATTTTGGTATATTTTTGAAAAAGTAATTGCTTCGGCGTGCTTTGCGTGTGTGATACTAACTGCAGCTCAAAAATCGGCGAGGAGGGCGAAAACGGCACTTCCTCTTATGGAGCAAGGCGAATATTAGTCTGCTATAGTCTGGCCAATAGCAGTTGGCACCTGGACTCAAGGCGAGTTGCGTAGTTTGCATGTACTTCTGCTAAATAGGAGTACACGAAGCGTGGACAGAAATCCGCATTTGTAAATCTATTTTACGCAGCGCGCCTTGAGTCCAAGTGCCAACTGCTATTGGCCAGACTATAGTGGCCCGCTACAGACGTGCTCCGAGTCTGCTCCGAGCGAGTTCGCTCCGAGTTTGGAATGACTTTGTTTTGATCCGAAACGAACGTCAATGACTCACACGACTTCGAATTACAAACTCGGTTGTTCACACGCACGTTCCGAAAAACGGAGCGAGGTCGGAGCGGACTCGGTGATTTTGCATGTTGAAGCATAGTAAGGGCTCCGAATTAGGATCGAATTCGGCGTTCACGTCTGTAGCGCCCCAGTGTTTGTGTTTTGCTGACTGCTGTAGGCGGCACGGCGGTGGGTACGGGTCTGAACACGCGTCGCGGGTTCGCGGAGGCGGTGGCGGCGGAAATCTCGCGTCTCACGACGCTGCCCTTCGTCTCCGCGCCCAACAAGTTCGAGGCGTTGGCGGCGCACGACGCGCTAGTGGAGGTGCATGGAGCGCTGAACGTCCTCGCCTGCAGTCTGATGAAGATCGCCAACGACATTCGCTTCCTCGGCTCCGGACCGCGTTGCGGCTTCGGCGAACTGTCTCTGCCGGAGAACGAACCCGGATCCAGCATTATGCCGGGTAAATGGGAATGGTGCTTGTGTGAGTACTGTAGGATGGGAAATTTTGGGATAGTTGGGAGAAAGAATTTATGCTTTCTACAAAAATTAGCTCTTCCCAAAAATTTCCGGTCGAACTCTCCCTATAGGAGAGCGAACCCGGATCCAGCATTATGCGGCCGGGTAAGAATAAAGAGGTGGGAAGGATGCATGCGTACTGTAGGATGGGGAAATTTGTGGATTGTTGGTTGGGAGAAAGAATTTATGCTTTCTGCAAAAATTAGCTCTTCCCAAAATTTCTGACCGCTACTGTAAAATAATAATGTGTACTCGTATATTGATCACTACTGTAGTACTGTGCGCGCAGCTCTAACTCGTAGGCAATAAGTTGACTTGAAAAGATGACGTACCAAGAGTAACACAACGGTATCATCAACCCAGTTAAAATCATTTCAGCGATTTTCTCTTGTTGGCTTCTTGTTTATGCATAGGGTAGCGTGGGGCAAATTCGTCCACCCTGACCAATTTTGGCACTTTCCTATGCCGAACTTATTTCAACCACGCCTACATATTTCATTGGGAATTGCAGGTAAAGTGAACCCGACGCAGTGCGAAGCCCTGACCATGGTCTGTTGTCAAGTGATGGGTAACCAAGTGGCGGTATCCGTGGGCGGAAGCAACGGGCATTTCGAGCTGAACGTCTTCAAGCCTCTCATCGTCAAGAACGTCCTCCAGTCCACTCGTTTACTAGCGGACGCTAGCCGCAGCTTCGTTGATAACTGTCTTTTGGGCGTTCGCGCCAACGAGGACCGCATAGCGCAGTTGCTGAACGACAGTCTCATGCTGGTCACGGCGCTCAATCCCCACATCGGATACGACAAGGCTGCGCAGATCGCGAAGACGGCGCACAAAGAAGGCACGACCTTGAAGCAGGCCGCGTTGAAATTGGGATATTTGAGCGAGAAAGAGTTCGAGGAGTGGGTACGACCGCAGGAAATGCTGGGGCCAAAGTGAGCTCGGCGCAGCGATTAGGGGGTACGATGGGGGTAAATCCGGTCATGGAAAAATCCGCCCACCGACCTTTAACGACGCTTCAGAGCTGCATATCTCAGCAATCAATGGACCGATTGGGACAAACATAATGTTGTTATATGAATCGATTCATTGTTGAACTCTCCTAGTTCAAATGAGGTAGTATTAGGTTCACCATTTGCTGAAACAGCGAGTTCTAATTCGAGTTTGGTTGGCGGATTAACGCCATGACCAGATTTACCCCACAGTAGCCTATTTGGCAATTCTAGGGTTGGCAGCATTATCATTTTAGCCGTGTGATATGGTGTTTGGTTTTATGCATAGCTTAGAAGGTACGCATACATACCGCACCGCGTATCGTAATGCATATTTTAGATTTAGACAGAAGGAATGGTATTCTATGTTTGCTATTCGCTACGTGCGCTTACGCTGCGTTGTCGCGTGCTGACTCCTCTTTTGTTTTCATTGTTTTTCGGTGCGATTTGATCAGCTACCCTGCTAAACACAAGGGTTAGGCTGTTTCTTTATTTGTTTCTGCCTGTAGGGTCATCAACAAACTTACATAGAAGAAAGTAGTCAATATCTGAGTCCACAACCGCATCTGGGTCATCAATAAAGCCTAGTTTTCGAAAGAATTGTTCCGATCTTGCGTTACTCTTGAAAACAGTGGCAGAAGTCTTGAGCATGCTTGTCCTGTGAACAGAATAATCCACATTTGTGAATGGTACATACATATCTTTTCTGCATGTATACTTATGTACAATTACTATAGTCTGGCCAACAGGAGTTGGCACTCGGACTCAAGGCGCGTTGCGTAAAATAGATTCACAAATGCGGATTTCTGTCCACGCTTCATATACTCCTATTTAGCAGAAGTACATGCAAACTACGCAGGACGACTTGAGTCCAAGTGCCAACTCCTACTGGCCAGACTATAGTTATAGCAGCTATAATAGACTTTATGACGTTACCTGTGGGCAATCTCTTGCATCAACTGGATAAGCGCTCGCCCTAGACCCATTCCTTGAAACTTTGGGCAGATCTGAAGCTCGTAGCTGCAACGAAAGCACAGTGGTTTTGCCATTGCCATTTTCGTGCAAAGCAGTAGGTACATGACGTAGTACTGTGTCAAACTACGTATGAAATGTCAGTGAATGAATCTACTAACAAATAGGGCTGATGTGTGTGTGTGTGTGTGTGTCTGTGTGTCTGTGATGCGATAAACTCGCTCAGTTTTGCAGCTACAGCGTTGACCAATGGCTCATTAGAAAGCTTATAAGCCCAAGGGCGCCAGGAAGGCCTTCGATTTTTGATCTGATCAGCCGATCGCCAATAATCGATCAATAATCGATATTTTAGTACTAAAAGCGCGCAGATTCACTCATAACTCACTCAATTTTGCAGCTACATCATCCATCCAGGGCTCTTTCGAGCGCTTATGGCCCCGAGAACGCCAGAAAGACCTGCGATTTCTGATCTGATCAACCGATCACCAATAATCGATCGATAATCGATATTTTAGTACTAGATGCTGCAGAAACCAAACGACGCAGGTTTTCAAGCCAGCGTTTGCAAATGGTCACGCCCGAAAGTGCACTCGAGACTAAAACGCGAGATGCGCGAATGGGTTGCCAGATCTGCAAAAGGGTTGCCAGATTGCTAAATGCGCAAAAGGGTTGCCATACCTGCAAAAGGGTTGCCACATGCGCCATTTTCACCTGATGCTGTGCAAAATGGTTGCCAGATGTGCAAAATGGTTGTCAGATCTATGCAGAAAAAGGGTTGCCAACTCTGCCATAGGGTTGCCAACTCTGCGATAGGGTTGCCAGATGTACAACTTTCTGCCAACCGCCCAAAATGGTTGCCATATGCGTAATAATTTGACAGATCACAATCTACAACTAGGGTTGCCTGATCTGCAAAAGGGTTGTCAGATTTGCAAAAGGGTTGCCAGATTTGCAAAAGGGTTGCCAGATCTGCAAAGGGATTTTACTGCGAAGCTGTAACGGGCCACTGGTACCAGTAGAGCACAGGCCAATCCCAATCCAGGTCAAAGCGATAGTGACAAAATCCCACAAGCAATGATGCTTTCATCGATGAGCAGGGCTGCTTGTTGTTTGTTTTTGCTGTGAACGCAATCAGGAATCGGGAAGTAGCAGCGGACATCTCCGCTCGCTTCTCCGCCTCATCCCAACCGCACTGAGATTGCTCATACCTAGACAGACACACAGGTAGGAGCAGTGTGCATTGCATACATTGATCTGATCACATTTTCCATCTTCACCACAGTGTAAAGGTGTGTGTGTACTGTACGTAGTACAATGATTTCATATTTTCCTCCAGTAGTTGGAAGAGTTGGGCAAATTTATGCTCAGTCAGATCTGTGCGCACCAAAGATTCCACATGAACGGAGCTGAAAAATACAACATGACTGGGATAAACATTGGTCCCGAAGCGATATATTGTACATACATATGTTGGGCGTGTCATGGATGGACAGTTGTCATTTAAGACAACTGTTTTGCATTACCGTATTTTTGGGTGAGGATATACAATGGGGGTTATACACTGGGGGATATAGGGTACTGTGGGGTGAACCCGCCCATGGGTAAATCCGCCCGCCTAAGGGTTCAGGGCTGTGTATCTCAGGAACCAATGGACCTATTGAGATTAACTAGGATATCAATCGATTCCTTGAACTCTCCTCTTTCAAATGAGCTATTTGGCATGTCATTTGTTGAAACATCAAGCTCACGGGTTCACGTTTTTCAGCAAGAGGTCGAAAACGACCAAACTGTAGATGTTGCGCAAAAACACCCTGTATGTTTAAAATGAACACCCGGTATGTGGGGGGTAAGGGGACATGGTACCCTACCCCCAGGCGAAGTTTCAACCAATTCGCCCCGCTGGTACTGGAGATATAGCAAAAAACAGTTTCAGTACTTAGTGGGGTAAATGCGCCCACCTAACTCCTGTACTAAAGTATTAATATAGGGTAAACCCGCCCACCTCATCAGCTCAAACTACTGCAATCCTAAGCAGCTGTCATATCAGTGAACAATCACACAGGAAAGTGCGTTCAGCTAATCTTACAATATTTTCTTACGATTTCTCAAGGGAAAAGACGTTCATGCAAATTTTGTTAAAATTTTCTGGGTGGGCGGCTTCACCCCCCAGTACTGAAAGGTTAGTTTGCAGCAAAGTAGTCCCATTCACACCACTTATTACCTACCTAAACTATCTAGTTGGCTAATTGGTAGCTGTTATTCATGGTTATTGCTTCTGCTTCTTTTATAACATGCCAGAATGATACAGAATAGCCCGGGCAGCCTCAAATTAGCCAAAATCATGGGTGGGCGGGTTCACCCCCAGTACTGAAGCGATGAGCTGTCACTAGAGTTGTCTCATTCGTGCCCTTCATGCATCAGGCAGAAATATTTCAGTCAGTTATTTTTGCAATTACTGGCGTTGGAAATAAGCTTGGTTACCATCTTGAAAAAAACGGCCATAAAAATATAGCTTGGTCAGCCTGAAAATGGCCTAAACCTTAGGCGGGCGGGTTCACCCCCCAGGGCTCGTGTTTTAGCGACAGCTAAATTTGGCCATAACTCTCTAAAGACGTTCAGCAGTAGAGCCGTACTTTGCACGTTTAACTAAGGCCTAACCACGTATACTATGCCATGTGATTTTGTTTTGGTTCAGCCATTGGTTCCAGAGAACTGCTTAGGGGGGCGGGTTCACCCCATGTTACCCTACAATGGGGGATATACACCCAAAAATACGGTACTGCACTGAGCCAGCCAAAACAAACCTGCCATCCCTGAGCTTCAACTGTCTGAATCTGAACGTTGCAGAATTTTGAGCTGTGCGCTTCCTTCCTTTATCGTTCAGCACATCGCTACCAAGCTACCAGCAAAACATTTATTTCATGCTCACTTCTGCACCGGTATGATAAAACACTAGCATTATTATCATACGCTGTAGTACCTGTTTGGCTGCCTTCACACGTCGTTTGTACTCTTTGAGATCGACAGATTTCATGGTTGTTTGATGTGAGAAATGGATCTTTTCATCAAATTTCATCAACCGTTGCAAATAAAATGAACCAGTGAATGTGAATGAAAAAATCAGATTGGGCGATAGCGATAGCGGAACGAAAATGGTAAAACATCGACATCGAAAACAAAATCTATATACACGCGCAAGGACTCCTATAACGCGCGCGCAGTTTTCATGTGTGCCCACAGACCAATAGGTCGCAGGATACAGGGCAAATTGGAAGCTGACACATTTTCTCGCTGCTCTATTGAGGACTAGTGCAAAAATGTTCTAAATTTAGGTGATCGCGAGCTAACCCCTTTTGTTTTACTGTTTTTAGTGCGTTTTATTGATTGGTGGTCCCACCAGCACTGATCAAAACACACTGAAAAAGTGTAATTCAGGCGGGTCAGCTATCAACCAGACATTTTTTAGCTCAACTAGTCAATGGAATTTGGAATAAATTTATTTTTCTATTTGTGCACATGTCGACATGTATGAACAAATATCCCTGAAAAATGATTATTTTCAGATTGGACATGTGACATTGGACGAGAATTTTGCTTAGCTGAACCTGGCAGAGCGTTGGCTCTGTTAGAAAGGTCTAGGTCTAAAGGGGCCCCATATCAAGGACTCCTAGACCGCGTACTACTAATACTACTACAAGGGTGGAGTGTGGAGTACGTGTGCGGTCTAGGTCTCCTTGCCCATATGCGACGGACGGCAAGTAGCCAGGTATCGGTAGTAGCTCAGCAGGCAAGGGGAGCGGAAGTGACAGGTCAAGTGCAAGCAAGAGATCACTTTCAAGATGAAGTAAGTTAACCCAATGGTTAACCCCCTTCCAAATCCGAAGTGCCCGCTTGTCCGTGGACACCCTGCGGACGGGTCTGTCTAAAAGGCTGACGTTGACGCTGACGCTGACGCTGACGCGGTGACTAAAAGGCTGACGCCAGCTGACGCTGACGGTTACAATTCTGAACAAAAATTGCAAACGGTGCAAAATTTTTTTCCAGAAAATTGCGTCAGCGTCAGCATTTTAGCCTGGAATAAATGACAATCAAGTACATTGAAGACTATTGATCACAAAGAGGTTAGTTAGCAAGCAAGTAATACACTTCTGGAGTAGGAAAACAGGAAAAATGAACAAGCAGCAGTCATAAAAAATGCACAAAAATTGACACCATTTGACACTGGCATAGTGACCATTTATTAAAGGGTTCTATCTAATGATGCAGCCAGCTAGCTGCATCCTTGGCAACACTTTTCTGACAAAAATGGCAGACAGGAAGAATTTGCTCAACTAAGCCTAAGCCTAAGCCTTAGCCTAAGCCTGCTGCTTGTTCACTTTTCCTGTTTTTCTAGTTTAGAACTGTTTACTTGCTTGCTAACTAACCTCTTTGTGATCTGTAGTCTTCAATGTACTTGATTGGCAATCATTCCAGGCTAAAATGCGGACGCTGACGCAATTTTTAGGAAAAAATTTTGCTCCGTTTGCATTTTTTGTTCAGAATTGTTATCGTCAGCGTCAGCTGGCGTCAGCCTTTTAGTCACTGCGTCAGCGTCAGCGTCAACGTCAGCCTTTTAGCCAGACCCCCTGCGGACGGGGTTTGCCCCGTCCGTGGACGGGGTTTGTTTTTCAAGGGAAAACAACGAAAAGTCGGCTTCTGTGGTAGTCTAGCAGTGTCTAAAGCTGGATGGAGCGGAGACTTGTACTTGCTTGAAGGACGCTTTTGATTTTCACACCCTGTACTGTACAGGGTGTTCATTATTTCGACTCGAAACGCGAATAGCTTATAGCTTTTGACGATGCGAGAATTTTAAAAAGTCATGTATGGCAAAGTTGCTTAGTTTTTGAAGACGAACAAAAGTGAATCAAGAAAATTTTAATTTAACCCCTACCATAATAAGTGTTGGCCATGTACGACTTTCAAATACACGGTAGGGGTTAAATTAAAATTTTCCTGATCCAGTTTTGTTCGTCTTCAAAAACTGAGCAACTTTGCCATACATTACGCATGCAAATTCCCACATGGTAAGAAAGTAATAGCTACAAATATGCATGTTTGGAGATGAAAATAAACGCGCATAGCTATTACTTTCTTACCATGCGAGAATTTTAAAAAGTTATGTATGGCAAAGTTGCTCAGTTTTTGAAGACGAACAAAACTGGATCAGGAAAATTTTAATTTAACCCCTACCGTGTCTTTGAAAGTCGTACCTGGCCAACACTTATTATGGTAGGGGTTAAATTAAAATTTTCTTGATTCACTTGTGTTCGTCGTCAAAAACGAAGCAACTTTGCCTTACATGACTTTTTAAAATTCTCGCATCGTCAAAAGCTATAAGCTCTTCGCGTATCGAGTCGAAATAATGAACACCCTGTACAGTACAAGGTGTGAAAATCAAAAACGTCCTTCAAGCAAGTAAGTCTCCGCTCCATCCAGCTTCAGACACTGCTTAGACTACCACGGAAGCCGACTTTTCGTTGTTTTCCCTTGAAAAACAAACCCCGTCCACGGGCGGGGCAAACCCCGTCCGCCAGGTGTCCACGGACAAGCGGGCACTTCGGATTTGGAAGGGGGTTAAAATTCAGAATTTGTGATTTTCTCAATATCTATCTATGGAGTAAAAGGTGCGGTGTGATATTTTCGTATGTTGTTGTCCGCATTCAGACACGTACACCGTACCGTGTACGTTCGACATAAGCCCGCCGAAAATGTCCGCGGTTATCCATGCTTTTGTTCGAACGTGCGTTGCTAATCTGAACGCGGCATGTACGTACGTTGGTTTGTATTCATTGCTTAGCGGAATACTGTGTACGGATAATTCCTCGTTCGCCAGACGTCAGTGTAAATCCGTACGTCCTTATATCCGTGTAGCGTATCTAGGAGTACATGGCGCACCGCATACAACCATGTACTCCTAGATACGCTTTACGGATTTACGGACGTCTGGTGAACGAGGTATAAGTAACAGAAGACAAACGCGCACCACCTATGTGAATGGGTGTTTTGTAGGATTGACGTGGATGGTTTGGAGGTGCTATTTCCTTACGAATATATTTACCCTGAGCAATACTCCTACATGCTGGAACTGAAGAAATCGCTAGATGCCAAGGTAAGTGTACATATGGCACCCGTTAAGCCTACAACCTATGTAAATAGCGAAGCGCGTTCAGCCTACAAACACTCCGGCTTTTACTCTCGTTATATCGCAGCCTGTTTGTTTTTGTGCTCTTATTCGTGAAGGGTAGCATGGGGCAAAACCGTGAGCCATGTTTATGATGGCGGGGGAGGGGGTAAACCCTCACAGGATGGGCGGATTCGTCCCACGCTACCCTACCAGCTTTCCCGTCCGGGTGTTTGTTACAGGGTCACTGTCTGTTGGAGATGCCTTCTGGGACGGGCAAGACCGTGTCCATTCTGTCCCTGGTGGTCGCGTACATGCTTCGATTTCCCGACCAGCTAGAGAAACTGGTCTACTGTTCTCGCACCATTCCGGAGATACAGAAGTGCGTTGAAGAGCTGCGGAATCTGTTCAACTATTACGCGGTGCACTCTCGGGAAGGAACACCGCCGAAGCTTGTGGGTTTGGCGATGAGCGCCAGGAAAAATCTCTGCATACATCCGGAGGCTAGCAAAGGTAGCTTAGCACATACCCCGAAACGGGCGTCATTGTTGACAACAAGTCTCTCAGTTGTTGTCCGTTTGTTGACGAATTATATCCGGGTGTTGTCGGTTTGTTACCGTATTTTTGGGTGTTTTTCCCCCCATTGTTTATCCCCCCCCCCCCAGTGTATAACCCCCCATTGGCAAAACATATATTTTGCCCAGTGTATATCCCCCCCCCCCTGGTGTATAACCCCCCATGTACTGGAAGGTACCTAGCCTACCTATGTAAGCTGGTCATAAGCTAGCTATAGCTACTCCTACACCAAGCTACTATGCCTAAAAGCTAGCTGAGCATGTCTTGTACTAGAATAACCCTGTTTTAACCGCGATTATGCCCTAAAACACTTACTTTTGACCTCAAAAACATGCCTCTACACACCTCTCAAAAACATAAATTTTGTCCCATATTGATCCCCCCCTATTGTATATCCCCCCAGTGTATAACCCCCCAGCAATACGTAACTGAACGAAGTAA
>JASAMW010004809.1:0-10169 GCA_030247985.1 Epsilonema sp. ZAB3_2
GAACCGAACGGAAATCGAACCCGTTACCCTCGGACACAGCTGCGGACTTAGGCAACCCCACCAGGGACCGGCCCGGGGACTTTTGGCTAAACTCGCCTTTCATACCTAGAACTGGTTTACGTACACTACTACTGGCCTCGGACGCTATTGCCATACGTACGCAGTACGTAACAGTGGCTATGTCTGTATGCTTCACGACTGCGGGCACGTACAATGGGGCGCTACACACGAGGTCCGAGCAAATTGGGACCGAGTGCAAAATGACTTCGTTTTGAACCCGAAACGAACGTCGTCAATTGCTCGCACGACCCCGAAAGATAAAACCGGCTGTTCACATACTGTACACGTTTGGAATCGGACATTTTACATGTTGAAGCATAGTCACAGCCAAGCCAGCGCTCCGAATTTTATTCAGAATCTACGTGTGTGGCGCCCCATTGATAGTGCTCGCGGGGTTTATTCGGGGCCGGTTGGGAAGCGGGCTAATTCGGGCCACCTCTGCTTTTATGCTCGATTTGGAGGTGATGGGGGTAATAATATACAAGTAGTAGGGCGCATAAGGACAAATTTGATACCACGATCACCCACTAAGTAGCTCTCCCTTTTTCTCGGTGGCGCAAATGAATTTTTCGAGATTATTTATAAAAATTTTCCGCTTGTACCCCATATGTACATATATAGATTCACAAGTGGGCTCACACTTACTTCGGCGTGCCCCGATCGGTAGCCACGCTTCAAGGCATGCATCCATCTCAACCGAGACATCACCACAAAATTCACCACGTACGTAAGATACAGTGCAGTATTGCACACTTTCACATAAGTAGCTGCTGTTACTCTTGATGGTCCTTGTTGGTGCACTCTATGTGAAAGGTATACTGCAGATCTACAGCATGTTGGGTACTATGGGGTAAACCCGGCCATGGAGTATAGCTCCACGGCACGGCCACGGCCACTGGAGTATAGAGTATATATTATAGCCATGGAGTATAGTATAGTATAGATCATCGGTCGAGGGAATCGATTGGTAGTAAACTTGTATCAATCGGTCCTATGGTTTGTGAGATATATGTAGGGTGTCCGGGTAATTACCCCCCTGTTTCCCGGGTTTCACCCACAGTACCCTATGTTGTAGGTAGCGCCGCACACGCCCTACTACTCTATCAGCGACGGGCTCGGCTAATTCGACCGCTGGAGGTGCTGGGGCTTCTGGCGCGCTTTGCAGATTTTGATCACCAAAGTTACGGGTGACTTTTCCACGCAGCCACGACATGAAATGGTCCCTGCTGAAGGCGGCGGACTGACTGAGAGAAGCGTCCACAAATATCTTCTGTACGGCAGCCAGGGGGTTAATCGTCATGGGGTAAATCAGGGGGTAATTTGTCCATGGGGTAAATCAGGGGGTAAATCGTCATGGGGTAAATCAGGGGGTAAATCGTCATGGGGTAAATCAGGGGGTATACCGTCAATGGGGTAAATCAGGGGGTAAGTCGTCATGGGGTACATCAGGTGGTAAATCGGAAACGCAACAGGTGTGGTCGTATTATGTTGTAGGAGTTGAGGTAACGTGATTGGGTTGGTCGATAGCGACCCCGCGGTATATAGTCGAAGGTTTGGTTCGGTGTCTGCGGGGTCGTTGACGTCACTTGTTGTCAATTCTTTTTTTCACTCGCTCCTTTTCCGCTCCCTAGACAATTGAACCCGCACCCGCGCGAGAGCACCGATTCAAACTTCCACAAAACGCGGGGTCGCTATCGACCAACTCAATGGCGTACCGCAACTCGTGTCCATAGTTAACCGGAATGTCTGATGATGGACAGGTAAAAAAACAAGTACAGTAAAGATGGACCAAAAAAGACGCTTGTATTCAATGTTCAAATTTTGTACCCGAAGCAAAACCAAATGTAAAAGGGCGATTACACCCTGGCTGTCTTCAAATTTAGGCCTGTCTTGTTCTCGTTCGTTCCCTCACCATAGGCATGCGATATACTGCGAACATTACCTACCTGTTTTTGTTCTTTCTTCTCAAAAAAAGGCCGTTTACTTACACTGTCTCTAGGACATGAGGGGTAAGGTGGGCAAAAGAGAAACCGTGGTTGAGCGCTTTCTTAGATGACATTTGTGCGCTACACACGTGGTGAGTAAAGTCACGTTCAATTCACAACCTCCTTTATGCTTCATCGCATACTTCGGGGGTGCCATAAATTACGTTACGCTCGTTACCGCTCGTTCGGTTGGGTCGGGGGGGTCAGACCCAAATGTTAACGGAAGCGTAACGGTGAACATAGGGTAGGGGGGGGGGGGGGGGGGTCATGGATGGCTGCGTAACGTAATAAAATTTTTACCGAAACTTTTGGCGTAATATGTACAGTAGCCTACATTACTTTTGAGTTGATTTATTCGCTATGTACAGTAGCCTTCCATTCTTTTTGAGTTGATTTATTCGCTACTGTTGTTCACCTCTTGACTGACATCCTACCATGTACATACCTCTATAAAGACAAGTAAAATTACTAGCCTGCCATCATGGAGCACCACAGTGCAATTCATTTTTGAGGGGAATTTTTATTACGTTACGCCACTATACAAGGGTGGGGGGGGGGGGGGGGGGGGGGGGGTCAAAACAAAAACGTAACGGAAGCGTAATGCATAGGGTAAGGGGATGAAAATCAGGGCCAGAAAGCGTAACGTAATTAATGACGACAACCCCCTAAACGGTGAATTCCCCGGGAGTTTACTCACCACGTGAGTAGCGCCCTATTATTTGCCACATTTAAGAGTGGTCTGCCCATCTTTCCACCGTACTGGCCCAACTTACCCCCTGACCCGCGCGATCTCGTCTCCCTCTTTGAGAAGAGACCCCAATCTAGGCACTATGATTTGTTACTTATTCTGTTTGTTGACGTTATGCACACGTTCACTGTCTTTTTTGTGTCCGACATTTCGTACTATAGTCCGGCCACGAATAGTTCGCTATGGAACTCAAGTCGTGTTTCATAAAATAGAATCACAAATGCAGATTTCTGCCCGTGCTTCGTGTGCTCCAATTCTGCAGAAGTACACGCAAAATATGCAGCAAGACGACTTGAGTTCCATAGCGAGCTCTCTCTGGCCAGACTATACTGAACTGATCAATTCAGTTTAGCTGGCCAAGTCTGTCCTGTGTCCAGTGTCGTTCTTGTTGCATTCATGCTTCGATGTAGGCCGACCTCTGCATGTTAGCGTTAGGTACGTGGTGTATATGTATTCGCGTTGTTTCTTTCATTTATGACGGTAGTTCTTTCTATCGCTTCGGTCGCCATATTGTTATCAATTTTTGCCACCTCCTTGCTTCACATTATCACTTCTATCCGTCCTGCTATTACGAGTCATGTCAAGTATTAGAATTAGCCTTGGCTCTCGACTCTGCTCTCACGTTCCCGCTGCTTTCTTAGCCTCTTTCCTGCCTTTAGTATTTCCCTTAACCTACGCTATTGCAGCCATATGCAGCCGCTTTTCCTTGAACTGAAAAGACCGTATCTCAGCTCACTGCTCGCGCAAAACTGAGCTCCGAGAGAGCTTTGCGCTCTTTCCTTAAAAAGGATCTTCGTGAAGCTTAGCTGAGGCAAAAAGATAACAATATGCGACCGAAAACAATGAGAGAACTACCTCATATGAAAGAAAACAGACGCGCGAATATATACACCACTACCTAAAGCGCGCACGGCAGACCACATCGAATAAATAGAGACAAGAACGACACGACACAGAGCGATCACCACTAAACTAAATCATCATATATCTGCCAGAGAGACTAGCTATGAACTCGAGATCATCCTCATATTTGCGCCTTCTATTGCAGAATGAGCGCCGCGAAAGCACGCGAGATCTGCATTTATTGAAACGCGAAACATCCATAGCAACTATCTCCTTACGAAATTCAGACACAAAAAAGACAGTAACTTCTAGCGTCAAAAACAAACAGAATAATAACAAATCATAGTCCTCAGTCTCAAAGAGAGACGACACCCAGTAAGTTGCCGTGCGTAAAATCGCGACCGCCTCTAAATTCAAATAATAGTTTCCTACTCCACTTAGTAACTCCCGAATCCACTTTAGTTTCATTAATACATTACACTTTCTGCGCGATTTTCCCTACCCTATCATACCTTCCGTATTTTTCCCCCCCCCCCCCCCCCCCCACCCCTCCTTCCATGACATCTAAAACCCCCTCAAAAACACTATATAGACCCCGAGCAGCGAAATTTCTTATAGATATACAAGCTCAGTAAGGTGAACAACAGTAGCGAAATAAATCAACTCAAAAGTAATGTAGGCTACTGTACATAGCGAATAAATCAACTCAAAAGTAATGTAGGCTACTGTACATATTACGCCAAAAGTTTGGTAAAAATTTTATTACGTTACGCAGCCATCCATAACCCCCCCCCCCCCCCCCCCTACCCTATGTTCACCGTTACGCTTCCGTTACATTTGGGTCTGACCCCCCCTACCGAACGTAACGAGCGGAACGAGCGTAACGTAATTTATGGCACCCCCTAAGTATGCGATGAAGCATAAGGGAGGTCGGTGAATTTACCGTGACTTTACTCACCACGTGTGTAGCGCACAAATGTCATCTGAAGAAAGCGCTCAACCATGGTTTCTCTTTTGCCCAAATTACCCCTCATGTCCTAATACAGTGTAAGTAAACGGCCTTTTTCTGAGAAGAAAGAACAAAAACAGGTAGGTAATGTTCGCAGTATATCGCATGCCTATGGTGAGGGAACGAACGAGAACAAGACAGGCCTAAATTTGAAGACAGCCAGGGTGTAATCGCCCTTTTACATTTGGTTTTGCTTCGGGTACAAAATTTGAACATTGAATACAAGCGTCTTTTTTGGTCCATCTTTACTGTACTTGTTTTTTTACCTGTCCATCATCAGACATTCCGGTTAACTATGGACACGAGTTGCGGTAACGCGATTGAGTTGGTCGATAGCGACCCCGCGTTTTGTGAAAGTTTGAATCGGTGTCTGCGTGCGGGTGCGGGTTCATTTGTCTGGGAGCGTAAAAGGAGCGAGTGAAAAAAAGAATTGACAACAAATGACGTCAACGACCCCGCAGACACCGAACCAAACTTTCACTATATACCGCGGGGTCGCTATCGACCAACCCAATCACGTTACCGCAACTCCTACAACATAATACGACCACACCTGTTGCGTTTCCGATTTACCCCCTGATTTACCCCATGACGACTTACCCCCTGATTTACCCCATGACGATTTACCCCCTGATTTACCCCATGACGATTTACCCCCTGATTTACCCCATGACGATTTACCCCCTGATTTACCCCATGACAAATTACCCCCTGATTTACCCCATGACGATTTACCCCCTGGCTGCCGTACAGAAGATATTTGTGGACGCTTCTCTCAGTCAGTCCGCCGCCTTCAGCAGGGACCATTTCATGTCGTCGCTGCGTGGAAAAGCACCCGTAACTTTGGTGATCAAAATCTCCAAAGCGCGCCAGAAGCCCAGCACCTCCAGCGGTCGATTGAGCCAGCCCGTCGTGATACAGTAGTAGGTCGCGTGCGGCGCTACCTACAACATAGGGTACTGTGGGGTAAACCCGGAAACAGGGGGGTAAACCCGGACACCTAGTATATCTCAACAACCATAGGACCGATTGAGACAAGTTTTCTACCAATCGATTCCTTGAACTATACTATACTATACTATACTCCATGGCTATAATATATACTCTATACTCCATGGCCGTGGCCGTGCCGTGGAGCTATACTCCATGGCCGGGTTTACCCCATAGTACCCAACATGGTGTAGATCTACAGTATACCTTTCACATAGAGTGCACCAACAAGGACCATCAAGAGTAACAGCAGCTACTTATGTGAAAGTGTGCAATACTGCACTGTATCTTACGTACGTGGTGAATTTTGTGGTGATGTCTCGGTAGAATGAGATGCATGCGTTGAAGCGCGTCCACCCATCGAGGCACGCCGAAGTAAGTGTGAGCCCACTTGTGAATCTATATATGTACATATGGGGTACAAGCGGAAAATTTTTATAAATAATCTCGAAAAATTCATTTGCGCCACCCAGAAAAGGGAGACTATTAGTGGGTGATCGTGGTATCAAATTCGTCCTTATGCGCCCTACTACTTATATATTATTACCCCCATCACCTCCAAATCGAGCATAAAGGCAGAGGTGGCCCGAATTAGCCCGCTTCCCAACCGGCCCCGAATAAACCCCGCGAGCACTATCAATGGGGCGCCACACACGTAAATTCTGAATTCGGAGCGCTGGCTTGGCTGTGACTATGCTTCAACATGTAAAATGTCCGATTCCAAACGTGTACAGTATGTGAACAGCCGAGTTTATGTTTCGGGGTCGTGCGAGCAATTGACGACGTTCGTTTCGGTTCAAAACGAAGTCATTTCGAACTCGGTCCGAATTCGCTCGGACCTCGTGTGTAGCGCCCCATTGTACGTGCCCGCAGTCGTGAAGCATACAGACATAGCCACTGTTACGTACTGCGTACGTATGGCAATAGCGTCCGAGGCCAGTAGTAGTGTACGTAAACCAGTTCTAGGTATGAAAGGCGAGTTTAGCCAAAAGTCCCCGGGCCGGTCCCTGGTGGGGTTGCCTAAGTCCGCAGCTGTGTCCGAGGGTAACGGGTTCGATTCCCGTTCGGTTCTATTTCTCTCCCCCCTTTTCGGGGCCCGGCTATCGCCATAAGGAACGCGGCACGTCAAACCACCTTCCACCGTTTCAT
Source organism: Epsilonema sp. ZAB3_2 (assembly GCA_030247985.1). NCBI lineage: Eukaryota > Metazoa > Nematoda > Chromadorea > Desmodorida > Epsilonematidae > Epsilonema > Epsilonema sp. ZAB3_2. Next base: position 6,785 of record JASAMW010004809.1, read on the forward strand.
ATAGGCCTATTTGAAATTCTTGTTTACTTGATTGGTGAGAGACACGTAGAGGGCGAGTAGGACCCAGTAGGAGTGCCAGGCGTAGACGGCGGCCAGCTCCGCCTCTGGGAGACTCAGGTGCTGCCAGGCCACGTGGAGCATCTTCAGCACGCACAGCATGCAGCAGTCCCCGTTCACCTCCACCACGTCGTGTCGCGTGATCGCCGTCGGGTCTACGTGGTGCTCGCGGAACGGACGAATGAAGTTCTGTACGTACTCACACAGACACAGTCAGTCGATGGATAGGGTACATACATTGTGGGGTAAAAGCCGGCCATGGATGGGGTAAATCCGGACACTTGGTACTGAAGACCGTTCTTTCTGTATGGGTGGCCGGGTTTACCCCAATGTTTGGTGCCATAGTACCTACATGTTTTTTGGTATGCTCACATAACCGGCGTACGCTGGGCGTACGCTCAACTTTATTACGTACCTTTCCGAGTACGGGCAATTCCACGGTACCCCAGGTGTCCGCACACCAATGCACTAATCCGCTAGCGAAATCCGCAGTGATTATGCCAAGAACTGAAACAGCAACACACGGGACACGAATAAATGGTGCTGGCAGATAGCCAAAAGTGAGAATCTCACTTTTGGCAATCTGCCAGGCCAGCAGCATTTACAAGCTCAACCAATCAGAGAAGAGCAACAACTGCTGCTGGCAGATAGCCAAAAGTGAAGCTCAAGCAATCAGAGAAGAGCAAATGGTGCTGGCAGATAGCCAAAAGTGAAGCTTAGCCAATCAGAGAAGAGCAGAGGCTCACAGGCAGCCAATAGGACGGCGCCGGGCGACGCCAGTCGAATGCGCCACAGTAAACAGCACACGTTGAAACACCAGATGAACACAGCCAAACATAAGCACACCCATTCTTGGAGCCGCTTGCCTGCAAAGACATTTACGTACGTACCTACGCATCAAAAATAAACTTTATGAATTTGGGTACTGTGGGGAAAACCCGGCCATGGGGTAAACCCGGCCGCAAAGTTCCGAACCATTCATGGATTCGCTCAGACCGGTCAGACGAAAAAGAAGAGAGGGGAGGGAAAGGCGCCCCGCGCCGCCGCGCGCTCTGTCTCCTTCGCTCTGTGTAATTATCCTATCCTTCGCTCTATTTGTAATTATCCGTTTGTCTTCCGCTGCCTCTCTTTACCTCACAGCCACAGTATCCACTTACAATACTAGTTGACTCAACAAGAAGAATATAAAACATGAAACATCAAACACGCAGCGATTCCAACAAAACAAAGCATCGATACAGTATTCTAGTGGCCTAGTCCATGACTCTTAGCGTTGGGTCGGTTTTCTTTGAAAGCTGCTGCTACACTTTGGCACTTTTTTCTTTCTGTTGCCTTTTTTCTTCTTCTTGCCGCTTCTTTCTCGTCTTGCTCGCCTTTTCCCTCCAAAAATACGGACAGTAGGCACAGAGACAAGAGTTACTTTATGCGCGCGAAAGGGCAGACAATTATAGGCAAACAAAAATCTGGACATGGGCTTATGGTCGGCATGCCTATTGCCTATGCGTATTGCACCTGTGTATGTAGGTGCGTCTTTCTTTACCCAGCTGCTGACTGTCTATTCAGTCGTCTTTCATTTTCCAAAATAATGGCGCAACTTTTGAACTTCCCTGAGGAATTTGAGAATAAAATTGTGAAGCAGAGTGACAACCAGGTTACCATTCGCTGCAACTGTAAGGACGAAGGGAGAGCTATCGAGTGACTTCTGGTACTGGCTGGCAAAGCAGAGGTGGCCTATATCGGCTTCTGTTGTGAAACGTGGACTTGGGCTGAAGATTAAACCAAACGCCGCTGCCATTGCCAGAAGGGGAATTTTTGGAGGTGAAAAGGCGAGCAAGACCAAGAAAGAAGCGCGCAATTTGAAGAAGAAAAAAGTGCCCAACAGTGTAGCAGCAGCTTTCAAAGAAAACCGACCCAACGCTAAGAGTCATGGACTAGGCCACTAGAATACTGTATCGATGCTTTGTTTTGTTGGAATCGCTGCGTGTTTGATGTTTCATGTTTTATATTCTTCTTGTTGAGTCAACTAGTATTGTAAGTGGATACTGTGGCTGTGAGGTAAAGAGAGGCAGCGGAAGACAAACGGATAATTACAAATAGAGCGAAGGATAGGATAATTACACAGAGCGAAGGAGACAGAGCGCGCGGCGGCGCGGGGCGCCTTTCCCTCCCCTCTCTTTTTTTTCGTCTGACCGGTCTGAGCGAATCCATGAATGGTTCGGGAACTTTGCGGCCGGGTTTACCCCATGGCCGGGTTTTCCCCCACAGTACCCAAATTCATAAAGTTTATTTTTGATGCGTAGGTACGTACGTAAATGTTTTTGCAGGCAAGCGGCTCCAAGGAATGGGTGTGCTTATGTTTGGCTGTGTTCATCTGGTGTTTCAACGTGTGCTGTTTCCTGTGGCGCATCCAGCCTGGCGTGGCCCGGCGCCGTCCTATTGGCTGCCTGTGAGCCTCTGCTCTTCTCTGATTGGCTAAGCTCCAATTTTTGGGTGGATCTGCCCGCGCCATTTTGCTCTTCTCTGATTTGCTTGAGCTTCACTTTTGGCTATCTGCCAGCAGCAGTTGTTGCTCTTCTCTGATTGGCTCAGCTTGTAAATTCGTTGCCTGGCCTGGCAGATTGCCAAAAGTCGGAGATTCTCACTTTTCGCTATCTGCCAGCACCCTTTATTCGTGTCCCGTGTGTTGCTGTTTTCAGTTCTTGGCATAATCACTGCGGATTTCGCTAGCGGATTAGTGCATTGGTGTGCCAACACCTGGGGTACCGTGGGAATTGCCCGTACTCGGAAAGGTACGTAATAAAGTTGAGCGTACGCCCAGCGTACGCCGGTTATGTGAGCATACCAAAAAACATGTAGGTACTATGGCACCAAACATTGGGGTAAACCTGGCCACCCATACAGAAAGAACGGTCTTCAGTACCAAGTGTCCGGATTTGACCACCATCCATGGCCGGCTTTTACCCCACAATGTATGTACCCTATCCATCGACTGACTGTGTCTGTGTGAGTACGTACAGAACTTCATTCGTCCGTTCCGCCAGCACCACGTAGACCCCCACGGCGATCACGCGACACCAACGTGGTGGGGGTGAACGGGGACTGCTGCATGCTGTGCGTGCTGGCGATGCTCCACGTGGCCTGGCAGCACCTGAGTCTCCCAGAGGCGGAGCTGGCCGCCGTCTACGCCTGGCGACACTCCTACTGGGTCCTCCTTCGCCCTCTACGTGTCTCTCACCAATCAAGTAAACAAGAATTTCAAATAGGCCTATATGAAACGGTGGAAGGTGGTTTGACTTACCGCTTTCCTTATGGCGGGATAGCCGGGCCC
>JASAMW010004810.1:0-20775 GCA_030247985.1 Epsilonema sp. ZAB3_2
AAAGGACCCTTCGTTAACAAGGCGCCCCGCCTTGCGTAATATGTCGTTGCACTGTACATAACTGTATCTTACTGTAGGTGCGAGAACGAAGCATGGCTATCCCATTCTTACGTTTCCTGACAGTCATGCACAGTTGTCCTTTGAAGAGTACAAGACACTCGTCTCCTACCTACTCAAAGTGCCACCTTAAGCATTATGTTTTCTGGTTTAACGACAGTAGTTTATAGGGTACTGTGGGGTTAACCCGACCGCTTTTTGTCAGGTCAACCCAAACCCGAAATAGCGGAACTTTTTAGCACCAGGGCTGGCCTGGTTTATTACCCCAGTATTTTGCCTGTTTAGCCATAGCGTTAGCTGAATGGTCGTGAGTATGGTATACACACTGTAATGTCATGTGTGTACAAACAAAAATCCGATCTAGCAAAATACTCTATGCGCAGGTTGAAGCATCGGAGCATGCAAGATCAAAATTCCATGGGATAAATCTCTATCTGAGAGAAGCCTAAAAAACACATCTTCGCCTGTCTCCCAGGGGCTTAGCACTGTTTACCTTTCTTTCACATAGAGTAGGGTCAGGTGGAAGTGTTCGTTCCTTAGTACCTATGAATAGCGTATACTGTACATACACCAGGTGTGCGCTGCTTTTGATTTGCAGATTAGAAGAGTCTCATGGGGGATTTGTGCTGATTGTTGATCGACGACTGGACAAGTGGCCAGCATTGCGAACGCTTTTTCTGCACTTGACGGTAGATGAAAAGAACAGTTTCTCACCTATAGACCTGTTGCGTTGTTGCGACGGGGTTGGTCGATCTTTACGACCGGCCGCGGTATTTTGTGTAAGTTTGGATAGGTGCCAACGGGGATGTTAACGTTGGTCTGTCACCTGGGAGCGGAAATGGAGCGAGTGAAGAGAAGAATTGACAACAAAAGACGTCGACAACCCCGCTGGCACCGATTCAAACTTTCACTAAATACCGCGGGGTCGCTATCGACCAACCCAATCGCGATAACGGAACTGATTCATAGTCTGCAAATCGAGGAAAAGCTCTCTTATCCTTTGCGGTGAATTCATCGCTGTCCCTTTGCGTCGACAACATACAGTGGTGAAGTCAGCGTGTCTGGAAAATTCTCGGCGATATTTGTTGACGTTCGCCTTTGTCGCGTTTTTCTCAATCGATTTGCACCTTTTTCCATTGGGTTCGATCGCTACGTAACTGTGGCACAAACCAAACCACCCACTGTTGTGTTGTCGCCACCATATTTTCCTCTTTGATATGACCGAGATTATGTCATATGTTTTATGATCGATGATACACTTTCATATGTACTTGCGTTTTTGTAGGTGCGTTAGTGAGGATTGTTGTGTTTGTATGTTTTGTAGAGCTACTTTCCTGCCTGTATTCGCGTGGTTTTCGTGGTGAAGCCAGGAGGTGTACTGCAACGGGCGCTGGAAGTCGGCTATAAATCCCTGCTAGATAGCCTTCTGTTCAAGGTTTTTTTGCCTTGGGGATAGTATTGGTTTCGTCGCAGCAGTAGACCGACAGTTCCCGACGTGACGTAGTGAGGAATACGTCAGAAAATACTGCTGCCTGCCCGGCTGCCTCAACCAAACTAAAGCATCACAGCGAGAAAAAATAGATAATATGCTTGAAACATCAATCTTACGAGTTCATACGAAAACCTTCGTTACCATACATTAACGCCGCTTGGTCAACTCGTAGGTGTGATGTTTCGCCTTTTCCACATACGTACAAAAGCGGGCATTGCAATTTTTGTTTGCTTACGTTTTCCTCGTTAAGTCGGTACGGTACCTGTCAGTCTACTACTGCGACTAAAAGGAGCTATTGATTTGACCAAGAGTCCATATCGCTTGGGCTGTTGGGTTCGACCATTGAACAAGAATCTACCATAGACTTCCATGGTGTGGGTCGTGGGTAGTTTGATATGGAATTTGTCTTACCCTCTCCCCTTCCTGCGGAGGTATTATGGATTCTTGATGCGACATGTTGCATGTGACAGACAATATGTATGTTGCGCTGTATTGATGTCATAAGTGTACGCTCTTTATCCGATACGTAAGATAAACTACCAGTAGTTTATTGTGTAGGTTGTGCTTTGTGGCAGTTTGGAGGAGTTGCACTGCCATTTGGACCGTAGTCAACTCACTTTGGATTTGTGCGGCAAAATTCGATACAACCACTTGGAGTGGGTGCAACACAGAATGGTACGTACGTACGATGCAATACATACTGTACGTAGCCGTATATTGTATGTAGCCATGACCGGGTTACCAATGCAGGAGCTGGGCTGCATGTATGTTCGCCCGTTAATAAGTGCTTTTTTTGCTTTTCTTCTTGCAGGATGTGGAGCGTCTGAAGTCGAGTGCATCCGTGATCGCCAATTCGCTGGACGAGTTCAGTCGGTGCCTGAAAGAGACGGAGCTCCCGAATGACGCGGAAACCACTGCGCATATCCTGGAAACGCAAAGGGCGGAACGAGAAGCCATACAGGTTGCGACAGTCGGTATCATGTAGGGTACTCTGTTGGTTAACACATACCGCTACCTGGCGTCATTGTTGGCAACAAGTCGTTCAGCTTTGTCGGTTCGTTTGTTGTCCGTTTATATATGGGTATTGTCGGTTTGTTGTCCGTTCGTCAACAAACCAACAACGACCGACAACACCCGTCTATTATTCGCCAACAATGACGCCAGGTCGCGGTATGTGTTAAACCCCGGGTCGGTTTTATTGATACGGTTAACCGCCGGCCTCACACGGAAAAAGAACGGCCTCCGTCCAGTACTGAAAGGTAGGTGGGTTTTTTGTGTGTTTTCCGGCTGCAGGAGGACTTTCGAATGGCGTTGCGGCGCGGCGGCGGTCTGCTGCGGAGTATCCGGCAGGCGGATCGGAAGCCGCGCGCGGAGCAGCTCAGTCCCACGCGGTTGCACAACGTCGCCTGCGTCCAGCGGATGCTCCTGCAGCTGGAGGAGACAGAGCGCAGCTTCCAGGCCTTCTGGAGCCAGCACGAGCAGCGCCTCCTGCACTGCTTGCGACTGCGCAAGTTCGAGGAGCAGTTTCGACAGGTACAGTAGGGTACATGCTTGGATCAAGAGGGGAAATTGTGTGATTAGGGTCATTTGGGTGTGTGGTTGAGTGGTTAGGGAGCGCAGCTTCCAGGCCTTCTGGAGCCAGCACGAGCAGCGCCTCCTGCACTGCTTGCGGTTGCGCAAATTCGAGGAGCAGTTTCGCCAGGGTACATCTCATGTACATCATGGTTAAAGGGGGAAATTGTGTGATTAGGGTCATTTGGGTGTGTGGTTGAGTGGTTAGGGTGCTCGCCTGGAACGCGAGAGGGCCACGGTTCGATTCCCTCCTGGCACAACTGGCAAATTTTCCTTATGGATGAACTATGGTGTTGTTCATATGTAGCCTATTTTATATGGTATCATCTACAGCGTTTTGTGTGTGTTAGGATGGGGGCACTTTGGATAGCCCGTAGCTTGCTGTACCACTGTAACTTCTGTAGTTTGTAGTACTGTTACGTACTGCGTACGTATGGCAATAGCGTCCGAGGCCAGTAGTAGTGTACGTAAACCAGTTCTAGGTATGTAAGGCGAGTTTAGCCAAAAGTTTCCGGACCGGTCCCTGGTGGGGTTGCCTAAGTCCGCAGCTGTGTCCGAGGGTAACGGGTTCGATTCCCGTTCGGTCCTATTTCTCTCCCCCCTTTTCGGGGCCGGCCCGGCTATCGCCATACGGAACGCGGCACGTCACAGTACATACTTGCTAATTTGACCGATGAATATATTTTGCATTACGGATTAGTGCTGTACTCCGTCGGTCATTTTGTTCTTGTCTATGGTTGTGGGTCGTCGGGTACGAGGACTAAGACATTTAGCACTAATCTGTCGCGACAACTTATAGTTCATTCACACTGGAAAGGCATGAGTTCGTCGTACGCCCGACTTATCCATGACTGCATATGCCTTTTAGCGTGTGTTGAGCCCTCGAGCCAGTAAAACACGCCGGGCGTACGTCCAGTGCATACATATCTCCGATGTGAATGGGCCGTAAATAAGGAATGCTTTGCACGTACGCGTATATGTACGTACAGTACACTACATAAGCTAGTAGTGGTGTGAAGCGAAGGAAGTGCAAGGAGAGGAGAAGATTGTCGCAATTTTCTTCCAGTAGAGTGTTTACGAGTAAAAGCTAATGGCTATGTAGGGAATTTCTGGAGCGCATGCTTGTGTTCAATTCCCTGAGCTCGACCATATGCGCACGTACATAGTACATGCACCGCATGCCACATGGTACGTAACAACACGCATCGATCCTTGAGAGTGCCAACTTCAGAATTGTCCGCGAGGGAAGATGGAAAAAAGTTAGGAAGGAATGCGTTTCGGTTCTGCTTCTTCTTTCTCCTGTTCTGGGAATCAGGCAAATTGGGGACCAGGATGATTAGATTAGTATGAGCCGCAGGCGCAGTGTATTTTTCCTATGGATCTGTTGCGCTAAGATTTCTCTCTGTTACTACGTATGGTACATAAGGACCAGTTGCGCTAATAAGAATTATGGGTGGTCGCGAACTGACCGCTCTGTTGTTTGTGTATCAAACTTTTTCAGTGCATTTTCACTTCCCACTTACCGATCAAAACTACACTGAGAAAGTACAAGCGCGCGGCCACCCATAAGTTCTTAGCGCAACTGGTCCATATGTACCGTACGTAGTGTAGTTTCAGCTGTTGATGTGGGACTGTGCGCTTGAGCTAATGAACGAATTACTTGAAGGGTACGTGCGTATGTTATCCGCCTTTTGTGCTCTTGCGAAGCTGTCTTATTCTTCTTTGCAGGCTCAGTCGACATTTGCTGCTCACATGCTCTATTTGGAGGAACATCGAGAAGTTGGAGACTGCGCTGACAGAGTGGATCAGTTGATGGTGCAGTACCAAGAATACATGGATTCTGCTCAGGTAGGCCTATATGCAAACATTGTATAAGTAAGTACGGCCGTAGGGAAAACTTGGCCAAGCTCCTTTGAACTTGCTGTTCGAGCAAATTATGAGCCGGATAGCTCAATTGAAAGAGGAAAGTTCATGGAATCAACTGGTATTTCATTTGTCTCAATCGGTCCATTGATTGCTTAGATAAGCTTGCTTGTTTTTTGCTTTGATAAATCAGGCAATCAAGTCTAACCATTTACAGGAATCACAATAGAACGTAATCACCCCGACCCGAGTATACTTTGACCTGTGCCTATACATACAGGGTGTCCAACCTAAATTTACACAAAATTCAATTGAGCATAACTTCCGTCTTAAGCGGAATAGAAAGATGGGACCTAGCTCATCTGAAAGCTCAATTCAAGAGCTATATATTGGTATGTCTGCCGTTTCTGTATGTCCTTCCATTCGCGAGTTAGAGCGATTCTCGCAGACCACCTCAAAAAACGTTTTCCCAAAACTGAATTTTATCCAATTTTCAGCTAACACAACTATTGAGGAGTAACTGGACTAAAACATGGCAATGTGAATGCGATATAGCAAAAGAATTAACCAGCGATCTCTTTCATTATACCTGACCCACTGGAAATGGAATTCTAGCATTTTGAAGAGCTTAGTTTGACAAAATGCTCAAAAAACAAATTGGTGGTGTTGCAATTTGAAGGTTTAGCATTGAGGGTGGATATTTGTGCCAGAAAGTGCATAAATGCACGCAGAAGGTCATACCACACAGTGGGATGAATGAGTTAAAGGGTGTTGGTGGGCGATATTCACTTTATGCCAAATGATCTCTGGCTGAAGCAAAGAATAGGCAGATGACAAGGAAATTGCTGTGGGCTTCAGTTTTGGGAAAACTGTTTTTGAGGTGATCTGGGAGAATCGCTCTAACTCGTGAACGGTAGGGCATACAGAAACGGCAGACATACCAAAATATAGCTCTTGAATTGACCTTTCAGATGAGCTAGGTCCCATCTTTCTGTGCCTCTTAAGACGAAAGTTATGATCGATTGAATTTTGTGTAAATTTAGGTTGGACACCCTGTACATGACGTATGCAGCTCTGAAGGCCTGAAAGGTACAGTAGGTGGCCGGATTTTCCGGCGTGGCCGGGTTTCTGGTCAATATTTGCACATGACGTGATATGATGTGCTGCAGGAAGATATCCTGGCCTGTGTCTCCTTGCGTGAGCAAGGCGAGGAGTTGATGGCGTCGACTGGAACTGGGCCTGGGACTGTGACTGGGGCTGGGTTGCAGAAGGAGGTGGCGGTGTCGGGTCCTGGCGGGAGCGTGCGACCCAAGTGCGGAGAGCTGGATCGGATGGCGCAAAGCCTGGCCACCGCCCTCCAGCGCCGGCTCCAGGTCCTGCAGCTGAGTCGACGCATGCACCAACGCATAGCCAAAGTATGTACGTACTGTATATGTAGGGTGCTGTAAATGTACCAAAGTATGTAGGGTACACTGTAAATGGCAACGTACCTATGTACCAAAGTACGTTGGGTTTTGTAATTGGCAACGTACATATGTACTGCGTAGGTACGTATCGCATGGCAATGTCGTCCGAGGCCTGTAGTGTACTGGACATTACGTAAACTAGTTCTAGGTACAATAATGTAAGCCGAGTTTAGCCATCTGTCTCCGGACCGATACCTGGTAATGTGCCTAAAAATCCACAGCTGTGACCGAGGGTAGCGGGTTCGATTCCCGTTCGGTCCGATTTCCCCCAAGCCTGGATGAACTCATGACTTTGGTGTTTTGACTGACTTTAAGGCAGATCTGATTGAAGGCTACCGTTTTCTGGCCTTCACTTTTTACTGTTTAGTGAAGGGGTACCATTCGCCCTCACTTTACGTAGTGTACATCGTACTACATTATACGTACTGTACGTAAAGCGATTTGCAAGATGATCCCCCCTCTCAATACAGCACTATTCCATACAGCGTGCGTGCATGCCTTGTTTTTCAGGCTAACGACTGGTGTTCTCGTGGCGTGGAGCTGCTCTCCTCTATCCCCTGCGACTTGGGCGGCAGAAGCAGTGAAGAGGCGGCGGAATTTGCGCAGAAGCTTCGACGCTTTCTGGACAATGCGGGAGGAGATCAGGACGCAAATCGCGACGACATAGGGGAACCCGCTATTGCATTTGCATCTACCGGTGACAGCACAGAGGAGGAAAGGAAGGAACAGACGGATGATTTGGAGCTGGAGAGTTTGGTTCTGTCCACCACCACAGATACGTCAACACTGCTTAATCAGGTATGATTGGGTGTGTGCATGCTTTACGTCTGCATTCGCCTGTAGCATTTACTTTCGTAGCATTTGTAGCATTTACTTTCGTAACTTCACGCACTGTATTGTTAGTATTTATGCGACAGGTGGAAGCGCGCATCAACGATGTGCGACGAATGTGCGAGGCGCGCAGTCGGAGCTTGGAAGAGTGCGTCGTCCGGAAACAGCAGCAGCTTACAGGTCAACAGAAGAAAGCTAGTCGACGTCCGGTGCAGGTTGTGACTCCTGAGAAAAAGAAATCGCCGCTTCACCGATCCAAATCGTCAGGAGTTGCCGCCAGGCAGACTCAGTCACCGGTATGTATGCCATGCGTGTAGGTAGGTATGTAGAGTAGTGTGGGATAAACCCGCACCGAGCCCGCCCACCCTTTACGGTTTTATCCCCATTCAACAAATGGTACTTGAAAGTGCTATTGTGACGTGCCGCGCTCCGTATGGCGATAGCTGGGCCCCGAAAAGGGGGGAGGGGGAGAAATATTATAGGACCGAACGGGAATCGAACCCGCTACCCTCGGTCACAGCTGTAGACTTTTAGGCACACGACTTTTTCTGCCGGTCCAAGAGGACAGATTATGGCTAAACTCGCTTGTACATACCTGTACACTACTGGCCTCGGACGCTATTGCCATACGTACGCAGTACGTATTATCTCGAAACATTTCTACCATCAGAAGTTGCACTGAAAAAATGTAGTACGGAGGGGCCACCTAGCGACCACGTAATGTTGTACATTATTCCTGTCAATATCATTAACTTTGTAGCCAAAGGAAGCGCCAATTTCACATGGTACCAACCGAAGTGCCAACGAACACGATGAAGCTTCAATCTCTTCCTATCCTGCCTGTTCCTCTGTGTCCGTGGAGGATATTCATCCTTCTTTTGACGCTGCTTCGTTGTCGAACGGTGGAGGCAAGAAGTCCTCATTGGTGCTGGCGGAACTGCTGTCTACCGAGGAGATATACGTGGAGGAGTTGCGATCCACCCTGCGTAATTATCGAGATGGATGGAATGAGAGTCAGTTGCTGCCTACTGCTCTACGTGGACGCCAAGAAGAGGTATGGTCCTTTGAAAATAAGGAGTTAAGCAGAAAGAAAGGAAGGCAGGGGGTATCTAGGTTGTTGGGGTAATAACCGAGACGGTCATTGATACCAGTACTTTTTACCGGTAAAAGTTTTATTGATTGGTAAAGAACGGCCTTCAGTACTAGGCCCGGCCGGATTTACCCCATGGCCGCATTTACCCCCCGGTACTTTTTACCGGTAGAAGTTTTATTGGTGCGATAAACCCGGCCACCAAGAAAGAACGGCCTTCAGTACTACCTATCTAGGTCCGGCCGGATTTACGTACATTTACCCCATGGCCGGATTTACCCCACTACCCTACGTATGTTGTATCGAGAGATAAACCAACGTGCAATATTTTGCAGGTGTTTGGCAACCTGCCCGAAATCTGCGACTTTCACGAGCGCCTCTTTCTGCCGGAGCTGCGTCAAGCTCTGACGTCATCGTCATATCCAGAAGGAGGAGGAGTGACGTCATCATATCCCGAAGGAGGAGGAGGAAACGGGGTTGGTAAGGAGGGCGCGGTGGCTCGCGTGTTCCTGGAACGCATCTCCGACTTCTACCTGTACATACTCTACTGTCAGAACAAGCCGCGCAGCGAAGCCCTAAGACAGGCAGCCGGCGAGCACTGCCACTTCTTCCAAGTAAGCATGTACGGTAGGTGGACGTCACTGTGTGCGTAAGCTCGTGAATCTTCTGTAACTACGAAACGAAATGTGCGTGCTTTACCTTCTAAGGCTGGAGTACACACGTTCAGTACGTTGTAACTGAAGCTTACATGTGTGACATGCTGCGTTCCGTATGGCGATAACCGGGCTTCGAAAAGGGGGGAGAGAAATATGTAGGACGGAACGGGAATCGAACTCGATACATATACGACCACATACCGGTCCAGGGACAAATGGGTAATCTCGCATTACATAGGTACCTAGAAGTAGAACTATTTACGTAGTTTACGTACACTACTGGCCTCGGACGCTACGCCATTGCCATACCTCGTACACAGTAGTATGTTACACACACGCATGTACTGTAGGAATGTCGGAAGCGCGCCGGGCACCGTCTGCCGCTGGGCGCCTACCTGCTCAAGCCGGTCCAGCGCATCACCAAGTACCAGCTGATGCTGAAGGAGCTGGCCCGCCACGCGCCCTCCCCGCAGGACAGGGAGGCGGCGGAGGCTGCGCTGGCCGCACTCCTACACCTCCTCCGCCAGATCAACGACGCCGTACAGGAACACCTACACATATCCGGATATCCGGTGAGGGGGGAGATGAATAAATTGGGTACTGCGGGGTAAACCCGATCAGTGGTCACCGAAGATTCAGGGCTGTATACCGTACGTGACATTCATACGTACGTACGTAGTTGGGGTGTCGTGTGTGTAGGCTTACCAATAATAACTGTACTGGCTACACGTACAGTACAGTACGTATTAGGCCTAGTCTTCTACAATATTGCTTGAGAAGCCCAGTTTAACCCCCTCCATAATCTCAGATGGCCGTCTGGCCGCATACACCCCTTGCGGCCACTCTGCGGCCCACGGCTTTGGGCGGCCACGCATGTTGCGGCCAGGCGGCCATCTGAGATTACGGAGGGGGTTACGACACGCACGCACCCATGCTGCACTGTTCTGTTCCTGTTCCTGTTCTGCAGGGTGACCTGTTATGCCTGGGCGCGATGCGGCTGCACTCGCGGTTCCAGCTGCTCACGCTGCAGCGAAGGGCCAGCGGCAGTTCGTCCTCGTCTACGAAACTGCGCAAGTTGGGCAAGCAGCAGCAGCGACATCTGTTCCTCTTTGACAAGTCGCTACTGTTCACAAAGAGACGGGTACAGACGCAACCAGTGCCGAGGGAGTACTACGAGTTCAAAATGGAGCTGCCGGTATTAATTAGAAACAGTAGTTATAGTCTGGCCAATAGCAGTTGGCACTTGGACTCAAGGCGAGTTGCGTAGTTTGCATGTACTTCTGCTAAATAGGAGTACACGAAGCGTGGACAGAAATCCGCATTTGTAAATCTATTTTACGCAACGCGCCTTGAGTCCAAGTGCCAACTGCTATTGACCAGACTATAGTAGTTGCTTTGCGTGTACATAGAGATGCCGCGATATCAGAACTGTCAGAAAATCGATATCGATATCGATATCGATACTACCTTTTGTAAAATGACCGATATCGAGATCGATATCGATATTTCGAACTTTTGGAAATTCGATACGATATCGATATCGATATCTAAAATTTTCAAAGGGTCGATATCGATATCGATATCGATATTTTGGGCAGAATATCGACTCGATATCGATATCGATATCGATATTTTGAAAATGGTTAAAAATAGATCAAAATTTCTTCACGGCGCACCAATAAACCTGTTGTACACTACACGGTCTCTCATAATAAACCGTCCATTTTCCAGTGCATGTAACTCTGGAACCACACCTTAAATTTTCATGCGGTTTTTTGTATTTTGTAGCAAAGGCTTCAACTCAGATGTGTACACAATTTGAGCTTCATAGGCTAAGTGGAAGCTGCTCAAACATGTCCTTTCCCCGGCGGTAAAAACGAGGGTTTTTCAAACTGATAGTGCCGATTAGGGGCGGTCTTCTGTGCATGGTCCAAACAAAATTAGCCTGGTAATGAAAAAAGATGTTCCAAAATGCTAGAAAATGTGCATCTCATGCATTAGCCCCAGTGCCAGGGTAGCAAACGCATTGACTGCCATCTTGAAAGAATAAGACCGAGATTTTTCTCCATTACTGAAGAAAAACGTCGATTTTGAGCTTCGAGATTCAAACCATCGCAATCTCCAAACTATGTGGATGAAATAGTTGAAATTTTGTACACATCTGCGTTGAAGCCTTGGCTACAAAATAAAAGAAACCGCATGAAAATCGAAGATGTTGTTCCAGAGTTACATGCACGGAAAGGTGGACCATTTATTTTGAGACACTCTGTATATGAAGGTAGGTTTGAGTAATCAGGAAGCTTTTTCAGCTAATTCACAATCAACTTTTCAAGTTAGGCAATCAAAGACATCTGACTGATGGCCACAAAAAGCACCTCAAAACACTGAATCACCTCAAAAACGCTGTTTTTAGCGCAAAAACGCTTGATTTCCCTTGCTTTTTGTGGTTCAAAATAGGTGGCTATACACAAGAGCAAGCACTAGTAACCGATTTGGGGCTATACATGAGGGGGCTATATACGGAACATTACAATATAACATCATCATCTCACCACAACCTGTCAGGTTACATACATGTAACTTGGGTGGCAGAAAATTTTCACTGAATCATAGGTAGCGCGAGCTAATTTTTGGCCAAAAAAGGCGCTGCAAGCGCATCGAAATTTCGATATTTTTTTGCAAAAAATGGTCGATATCGAGATCGATATCGATATTTTACTTTTGCCCAATTTCGATACGATATCGATATCGATATTGCTTTTAGAAAAAAGGCCGATATCGAGATCGATATCGATATTTTCAAAATTTAGAAATTCGATACGATATCGATACCAGAAAAATTTTCGATATATCGACTAATTCGATATCGATATCGATATATCGCGGCATCTCTACGTGTACATGACGTATATGTGTACATATTCATACATTATACGTACATAGGGTACTATGGGGTAAACCCAATCCGGCCACCAAAGTTTCAGGGCTGCATATCTTAGCAACCAATAGAACGAGTGAGACAAATATTATATCAATCGATTCCTTGAACTCTCCTCTTCCAAATTAGCCATTTGGTTCATCATTTGCTCAAAGGGCAAGCTCAGAGGAGATTAGGTGGCCGGATTTACACCACAGTACCCTACATGCATACATCCATGATGCAACGTGTGCTGTACATACATGTAGGTGAACGCTGGTTTGTGGGTGTGCGAGCATTCGAAAGGAGACGAGTGCAAGTTGGAGCTGTGGCCGGAGGGCAGACAGGAAGTGTACGTGCTGCAGACGGACAGTCGACAGGTGCGGGCCGAGTGGATGGAGAAACTCCGGACACGAGGTACGTACGGACGATATGCAGTAACGCGATTGGGTTGGTCGATAGCGACCCCGCCGCGGTATTTAGCGAACCTTTGGATCGGTGCCTGCGGGGTCGTCGACCCTGCTCAATCATCTGGGAGCGTCAAAGGAGCGAGCGAAAAAAGGAACTGACAACAAAAATGACGTCGACGACCCCACAGACACCGATCCACACGTTCACTAAATACCGCGGGGTAGCTATCGACCAACCCAATCGCGTTACTGGCTACTGCGTATCGTGAATAGTTTTAACCCATGCCGAAAATTGTTGTTTTAAAAGTACACCTGTTTTAGCTATCATTCCAACTGTAGCTACTAAATTGCCCTTGAATGAAAAGTTTTGTGTTCGGCTCTGACTATGATTAGCTACTAAAGTAGGATCTAGGACTCAGTTTTTCTGCATCAACAGGACTCAAAGTCTGTTGCTGTTTGTCCAGCTCAAAGTAGCTTTTTAGGGATGGATTAGGTAGGATGGGATTTAGGACTCAGTTTTCTGCATCAACAGGGCTCAAAGTCACTGGCTGTTTGTCGATCTCAAAGTAGCTTTGTCTGGGTGGGTTATACTATTTTAACACACGATAACAAAAAGCTGCGAGCTTTGAAGAAAGGAAATATGCTGTGAAGAAAGGAAAGGGAGGGGAACTAAGTAGGTACCCTGCTATCTCATCCGCTTTGGAAACCTGGCCATACTTTGAAATATACTCGCCTACATACGAACTGCTGCTCCTACGCACGAATGAACTGTTTTGATTGGTTTTTTCCAGGAGAGCACAGTACGGCGACAAACCGACGACCCTTGAGTTGGGGTACAGATACCACCGGTTCCGAGTCCACAACTGGCACAGCAGAGGAGACGGAAAGTCGCTCCTCGCGAGATCTCAGCACCTCTTGCATGGACGAACTAATGAGTAGTACCGATGGTACGTGTGGTAACGGTTCCAGTGGTAATGGTACGGGTGGTAACGACGGCGACACAAACAATAACCAAGATGAAGGACTGGATGAAAGAGAAGAAGATGAAATCACGACAACGACTTTGGTGTTAGAAACTCTTGCTTCGTCATCGGATACGGAGAATAACACGATCATAACGTAGACCCACGGAAGACAAATTGGGATGGCTAAAATCAAACATGCATAATGCTACTTAAAAATTGGTCGAAATCTCGTATGTTCTTGCAAGAAGTTTTAAATGTGATGTTGTTTTATGAGCGCATAAATAATGTAGGACCTATTTATTTGCATGCGTGGAAGTAGTACAGTATGTGATTATATTTTTTAGAGCTTGGTCTATCATATTCCGCAATTGTGATATCATTGCTGACGTAAATGCCGTCTAATGGACATGGAGCCTTGTTTTAGATTACAAACTTATGCATACGACTAAAACTTGTCAAATGGGTATCCTCGAAACAGAACAAAAATTGTGCTGTGTACTCACACACCTTGCGGCTCGTTCGTACATAGTGTCCAATCCACAAGCTTTAGTGGGGCATCTGCGACAAATATTGAAAAGCATTCTGTGATTGTTGCCGATCGCACAGGAAGGAATGGAATGAAACAACGAGGGTACTATGTAAGTAACTACACGTGCGTACGTGTGATGCATCAGTACAGTACACATTACACTGTATATTCATGATCCAATTTACCTGTAGCTCTTCCGCGCTTTCGATGTTCAAATTTATCATAATGTCAAGAGTCAACGCGTGCGTTAATGCGACCACAAGGTCTTCCCTGATGAAGTGGCAATATGGATCGAGTGCAATTATGTTGTCGTGGGACCAGAACAGATAAAAGAGTTCACGAGCTTCTAGGGTCCTTTATCTATTCTTGTCTACCAAAGCTAGCCACATCACTGGACGCTGTGACTGCCTACATGGAAGCCTTAGGAGATTTTCTTTCATTTCCGTCTCTTGTTTTTGTTATAGAGAGACAATGAATAAGGCATTTTCTGCTTACGTCAATCAGTGTGATCATATTTTACCACGTGTGCTTACAGTAATGTACCGTATCCGTATGTACTTGTACATAAACCGCCTTAAAGGCAAGGGGTCCCCTAACACCGACTTTCGAATTTTGAGTTCAAACCAATTTTCTCATAAACTATATGTCGAACGCATAGAAGCGGACCTCGGGAACCAGTACGGTAGTGTAAAGCTACCGTTCGTACTGGTTCCCAAATCCGTCTTCAGTACTAAAATTTATCGATTTTTATCATCGAATAACCCGGGAACGGATAGGAATTTTGAAAAGCGGTTCTGTGCATAAGACTCGAATAAAAGTATAGTTTATGATAAAATTGGTTTGAGCTCAAAATTCGAAAGTCGGTGTTAGGGGACCCATTGCCTTTAATTGAATATTACTGTACCTGCTGGAAAGCTGGTCAAAACGTACACAAACACATACTGTATATGCATAGCTTTAGCTGTACCAAGAAGCTGTATGCTGTAAGAGCTGTAAGAAGCTCACCTATAAGAAGCTGTAAGGTCCATAAGTATAAGAATAAGCACTGGCTTCTTCAACAATAAGCAACAAACAACAGGTAGTTGAAAGCCTTCAATCAATCTACGTGTAAGTATGTACACTTACAGTATGCCCTGCGTTGCAAGGTTCATCTCAAATTATTTTTTTCACTTATGCCTTTGCGCAATAGGAAAAGGATGTCGAACGCAATCCGAGAGGAACTATCTTCAGCTTCTGGCCGCAATGAAACGGGCCTCGAAACCAAGCCGGATGCATTCGTGGAATATCGCCTGGTCACAGCTGTTTCGTTTGCCGGTTTTAGGTGCGTTCGTGAATATTATTTTAATTAAGGAAAGATCTTGTGCGATTGTTCCACTGTATAAGTGTAGCTCAGTTGGTAGAGTGTAGTCGCACGGTAAGCGAAAGGGCCTGGGTTCGAGTCCCGCTCGGCAAGGTGGAATTTTTTCTGGCTTATAGGATAGATGAAAAAATGTAGAAATCGTGGGGTAGCGTGGGGCAAAACCGCCAAATGGGGGAATCCGCCCGCCTACCGGTAATGGCGCTTTTCCCCCATCAGGCCTAGGTTGTCAAGTTATGGCTAGGAAAGAAGAAGCTACCTGTAGACAGGAGTTTTCCGAGATACATTTTCGAAATCGAGAGCCATGATTTGAATCATGGGGGTAAAAGCGCCATAGGTGAGCGGATTTGCTTCATGGGCGGTATTACCACACGCTACCCCTACCTGAAATGATTATGTAAAAGTGCAGTGGCCCGGGGTGGATTCGATTCCTGGCGAAAATGTGGACTTTTTTTTCTTTCCTTGTTTTTCAGCCTAGCGGGTCTCCTGATGTACGTGGTCGCGATCGGGGTCCTGTACGCCGGCAGACGAAGCCGGGGTCTCGTGGGGCCCTTCTACGACATCGTCTGGCACGTGGCAGTGGCAGACGTTGGCGTCCTGGTCGTCACGCTCCTCGTCGGCGTTCCGTGCATCGCGACCAGATCGCAAGTGTACGGTGACATCACTACCGAAGTGTTGGCGAACGGTAAGCAGAAAGTAGAACGTTGGTTTTTTTATAATTTGGTCCGTTACGTACGTACATACAGTAGGTCATCGGCAGCAAAGTCATCGCATTTTCTCCCCCACGGACCAGTCCTGCATTATTCATTTCATGCCCTTGTCACTTTTATTTGAGCGGCGGATAATAATTGCTCTACTAGTGAGTGCGATACATACTATTATTGATCTTCGAAGCAAAAATCAAATGGAACATTTGGTGGTGCGCGCGCTTCAGACGTTTGCTTCAACATGTAAAATCTGAGTTCGCTTCGAACTCGCTCCGTTTTTCCAAACGTGCGTCATGAACTGCCGAGTTTGTACACAACTCGGAGACGTGTGAACAACCGTGTTTAGCTCCGAATTCGGAGGCTCCTCCGAGCAAAGTCGGAGCACGTCTGAAGCGCCCCAGTGTCTGGCGTGCAACATGTCTGAAATATCGTACGCGACGTTTTTCCTGCAGGTTGATCAAAAAGCTGCAAGTACATACGTACGCGCCCTTTATTCAGGTAACACCCTGTTTTTCTTCGGCCTCATCTTTCTGCTGCTGGTGATGGCGGTGAGTCGGTTGGCGTCGCTGTTTCCGACGGAGCGATGGGGCGACGACAATCTGTTTCGCAACGGCCGCATTCGCTACTGGCTGCTGGGAGCCTGGCTAGCAGCCGCCGTCTATCTCCTCTACATGAATCTGGCCGGCTGTCCCAAGAGATTCAATCACCGCTTCTACTTCTTCGGCTACTTTTGCGCCAACACCACCGCGGCCGCTACCGCCGGAACCATTGCTCCGGTATGTACTGTACGTATGTGGGTGTCTGTGCTCTGTAGGGTACGGCAAAAAACCGCCTAATGGACCTACTGTAAGCCTAAGTCTTAAGCATAGCTATGGACATACTGTAGGCTTGGCTTAGGCTTAGCTATTGACAATAGGCTTTGGCTTAGCTATGGAAATGCTTAGCTTAGGCTTAGCTATGGACATGCTTAGCTTAGGCTTAGCTATGGACATGCTTAGGCTTAGCTATGGACATAGGCAGGCTTAGGCTTAGCTATGGACATAGGCTTAGGCTTAGCTATGCACATAGGCTTAGGCTTAGCTATGCACATAGGCTTAGGCTTAGATAGGAAAATTGCTTAGCCTAGCGATTGACATATGGACATGCAGGCTTAGCTGGAATGGACATAGGCTTTGGCTTAGGCTTAGTAGCTATATAGACATAGGCGTAGGCTGGGGCTACACCTATGAACGAGGGTTAACAACAGTGCGTACCTATTAGTGTTGTCAACCTTCAAAATTTACTGCGGCGGTAAAGTAAGGTAAAATTACCGGCAGTATACAACGGTAAAATTACCGCGCGGTAATTTTACCGTCATAATTTTTTTACCGCAGTACTTTCTGAAATAAATTGACGGTAAAACGGTAAAATACGGTAAAAATTTTGCCCTCTGTTTTTGATTCTTTATTGTTTATTTTACACATAATGGCATGCATGCATTGGCGACTCACCGCTTTCGTACTTTCGGCAACTAAACGGTGACTGTTATTTTAGTAATCGCATGTCCATACTTCATTAGCTTGGAAGTACATAACCAACCATCGCAAAGAAAACGACAAATAAAACATGTGAATGTAGAACAGTACTGTACTGTAAAGCTTCGTGTATAACCCCAGGGGGGATAAAAATCGTTAGTCGCCGATTCGAGGGGGTTATACACGAGGGGGGTTATACACGAGACCAAGCAAAATGTGCCGAATCATCACCAACGATGCTTATTTTGCTTTATTTGCGCGTTTTACGCGTTTTAAAAATTTTGGTTAGAGGGGGATAAAAATCGTTAGTCACCAAATAGGGGGTTATACACGAGGGGGGGTTATATTCGAAGGGGGTTATACACGAAGCTTTACAGTATGTAAGGAATTGAACAGGTGATGAAGAATCGTCAATATTCGTTGACGTGCGTCATGATTTCTGTGTGGTCGCAAGGTGACCCGTCACATGGGTGAGTATGACGTTTTGGGCAGTGACTCCTGACCATCCAGGAATCATGACGCAAGTATGTAGCGAAAAGAGACTACAAGTTCCACAAAATTTGCGCAGGGCGCCCTCTATACCACTTTTTGAAGCAGAAAATGGCGTCCCTTTGCCATAACCTAAAATGATTTTATACCTGCTCAGCCTCACTCAATACTTTATACCACGGCAGAAAGTAAACGGGTAAAAAAAGTGAGCTATTACAGCCATGGTCGCTGTCGGTAAACGGTGAAAGTACAGTAAAAAAGTACCGTTTTACCGCCAAAATTTTTGAAAGTACTTTTGGCTGAATCGACGGTAAAAAGTACAGCCAAATAATTTTCCGTCATCATTCGACGGTAAACTGTACAGTACCGTTTTGAAAAACTGCGAAAGTACAGGCGGTAAAACGGTAAAGTAATTACCGTTGACAACACTAGTACCTATACGTATGTTCGGTACATACACACTTTATTTTACTTTCAGATCCTTGCACTGGGTACGGCCAGCGCCATCTCTCTGCTCTACCTGTTCATGTTCATTCGATTGCACTATCTGCAGAAGCGACAGGCTAATTTGCCGCAGCAACAGCGCGACCGGCGCGTATCCGCCAAGAGACGCCTCGTGATCCAAGCCGCCATTCTCAGCGTAACTCTTTTCTTGGAGGTCCTCAGCTTCTGGATCTGTCCTCGCCTCATCCCCGGACCCTGGTCCTCTCTCATCACCGGTTGGCTGATGATTTGGAACAGCAGCATCAATCCGTTGGTCTACAGCATTTTTAACGCGAAATTTCGCATGGAAGCCGTCCGTTTGGCCTATCGCTTCGTGGGTCGGGCGTATGTGGAAGTGCAGCCTACGCCAGCAGGAGCAATGAGAGGAGGGAATCGCAGTAATCGGAAGGAGGGCACAGGCACGGGGCCTGCCGCAACGACCGTTAAGGTGGCACCGGCACCGGAAGCCGTGAATTCTCCCATATCCGGTTGGGGCTCGGCCTCGATGGAGCATCCTGGAGAACGAAGTAGTCTTGGTGGACACCACTGGACAAAAGGAAACAAACTGTACGGCATTTCAAGATTGGCGAAGGAAAGGGAGTCAAAGTCAAGGAGCAGCAAGGAAATTGGCGACGGAAAGGGAGTCAAGGAGCTGCAGGAAGCGACAAGCCCATCAACAAGATACTAAATGCTACATGTGGATCAATTTATTAAGGATGGCCGGGGCTTAGAAGAGGGCATGTGAACATCGGTGAAACAGAATACGAAATGGAGCGAGGTAGCACAGTTCCGAAAAGAGTAGCGACTTATTTTTTATTTTCCTATTTTTTTATTTTTTATTTTTTATTATTTTGTTTCACCAAATCTGTAGCCGTGTTTTGTCCAGATTACCTTGCAAATTTTATTACTAAACATTGTAATGGTGGATTCACAGCCAAGAGCAATCATCACTTCACACGAACGACCGATAAAACCAATACCTAAGCGGACTGAGATGGGAAAAACGGAACAAAAAAAATCATCCTCACGCCTAAAATGACCGAACAACTAACTAAAATAAGTATGAACCTGAGAGGGGGACACACACCGCGCGCTTTCACACGAACGACCGATAAAACCAATACCTAAGCGGAATAGAATGGGAGAAGCCAAAGAATACGTCCTAGCCTAAAATTGACCGAACAACTAACCTTGAACCTAACTTATGGAACCTTAAAATCTATAGAAACACTTCCGCACAAGACATCACTAAACATTCAAACAAAATATTAATAAGCATTTTTTATTTAGTCATCGAGTTCCCGATGTCAGGACTAGGCAACGCGAAAGTGTAAACCGGCCAGGTCGTTCAACCTCCTGGCCTTTCTCATGAAACCACTTGTTGGCTACCCGGTACTTCCCAGCTAAGCATGCCTGAACACAGACACGAATTCTTCTCTACAATCCGAACGTCACTGTTTTGTTTGTAGTACATACCTGAGTGTGTTGGGGTTGTTCAAACCCTCGTTTTGTAGGCCCCCTGGGGCTATCAAACTTTAGTCACCAATTGGGGCTGTGCCAAGGGGGGCCGATTGTGCGAGGGCATTTTACTTTTGCACCCAAAGTAAGGGCGTACTGACCTCCTGAACTCATTTCTGTCGGTTTGTTTGCATGTTCCAAGCTCTTCTAATCAAAAATTGCAGCTTTTAGCCAAAAAATTAATATTTTCGTCATCAAAAATTTTCTGTCGAAGAGGCGACACAGGTAAAATGTTCATAACTGTTCCAAATGATGCTGTGATGGTCTCCTATGCATGAAAACACCCTCAAAACGCTGTTTTTAGCACGAAAACGTTTTTCATTTGCTTTTTTCGCGTTTCTCAATAGGGGGCTACATCACAAGATTACAGAGCAAATGATGTTCATCACCGATTAGGGGCTATAGAGGGGGCTATATTGAGGGGGCCTACCGGACAAGAGGGTTACCGGTACTACCGTATGTACTTTACATTTTACAGTACCCATGTACATGTACCTACTTTCTGGGCAACTTGCATGTCACGTCCTTTCGTCTCCATCTCCGTTTAGATGCAAATTATACCAAAAAAGTGCATCATTCTGAAATAAAAATAAAAACCGCACTGTAGATTGGCAGGCTCTTGCATCTACATCATCCCCTGGAATCTCGATCCGCTTTACATAAATATAAAATTGTAGGCATACGTACCTTGGACGGGAACACATCTGCTTGTCTGTCGGAAAGACTGTCGCCTTCCAGCTTCTGGTATCTCCAACTGAAAGCACAATACCCATTCATGCATTGTACGCTGACAGAATTAATTCACCTGATACTGTACATACAGTAGCTAATTAGGGTGAGAAATTCAAAACCATATTTT
>JASAMW010004813.1:0-33449 GCA_030247985.1 Epsilonema sp. ZAB3_2
ATCGTATAGGGAATCATACCATTATTCAACTAGGAGAAGCGATGGAAAAAACCCAGAAAATGAATCATCAGATATCAGAGCGCGCAAGGATGTTTTGATACCACGACCACCAATTTTCTCCCTTCGGCCCGAATTACCCCGCGCCCGCACAATCTTGCAAAAACTTACAAAAAACAGACTCCACTTCTTTACCTGTTCCAGGCTGATGCCCGACTTCACGTTGGGACTGCACCATTTCAACAGCAGAGTGTCATACAGACCCGCCTGTGCAGAAGGGCTGAGGAGACCCATTTCCGGGTCCAAATAGTGCGCCCTTCGCAGTTCTTCGTGTCCCGCGGCCGCGTGCAGCAAATTCACGTCATAGTTCACCGAAGCACCGCTTGTTTGTTCCTCCTGTGTACGACAAAACGTATATGTAACGCAGAAATATACCAGGGTATTATTATGGGTAAACCCGGATACGGAAAAATGCACCGCTTGTCTGCTCCTCCTATGTACGACAAAACGAACATATGTAATGCAGAAATATAGGGTACTATTATGGGTGGTAAAACTGGTCATGGAATAATCCGGCCACCTAAATTTCAGGGCTGCATATCTCAGCAACCAATGGACCGATTGAGACAAATATGATATCAATCGATTCCTTGAACTCTCCTCTTCCAAATAAGCTATTCGGTTCATCATTTGCCGAGCTGAAAGTTCAAACTCAAAGAAGCTCTAGGTGTCAGGGTTTACCCCATACTACCCGGGCATGATCTAGGTACAACAAGCGGACAGTACATAATTTTTGGGACACTTTAGTGCTTTCATACTTTCATGGGAATTCCAGTGACGGTAGTTGAGGCCAGATTGTAATGCCGCAGTGCCAGAGCTTGGACGAACGCGGGCAGAGAGCTGCCTGCGCAAGCCGACAGAAACTCACAGCTCAAATTGTCGTTCACCTGGAAGGAAATGCAAAGTTGTCATCTGATCAGTTTTGACCCTGGGTCACTAAGTAAGTAGTGCTAAACACACCACGTGGTGAGTAAACTCAAGGTAAATATTTTCACTGTTTGAAATAAACTTCGAATTCCAAACTTTTTCACTCGATCTCACAGCTGCCTTTATGCAACTTCACAGTGAATTCACCGTGAGTTTACTTACTCACCACGTGTGTACGGGATTTCCTGATATGGAATGTAGTCACCTGTTTTAACGATCG
Source organism: Epsilonema sp. ZAB3_2 (assembly GCA_030247985.1). Taxonomy (NCBI): domain Eukaryota; kingdom Metazoa; phylum Nematoda; class Chromadorea; order Desmodorida; family Epsilonematidae; genus Epsilonema; species Epsilonema sp. ZAB3_2. The sequence continues at coordinate 1,205 of JASAMW010004813.1, forward strand.
TTGTCCAAGCGAAGATATTTCAGCTGCACCGGCGGGGTAAATGTTGACGATACACAGCTCTACAGAGCTCAGAGGCATGTAGCTACAAAACAAACAGCACTGCTAACGCTGAAAATACGGCAAAACGTCCACATAAAAGCAGTGAATGAATAGGGCGCATTTGTTGTACTTGTCGTCGAGATTCTGAGCGAGTCGATTGCGACTTTCAATTTCTTCGCTCACATGAGATTCAATCGTTTCCACCTCTTCTTCCCTAAAGGAAACAGTAGTTTATTCAATCTTTTGCCAAGAATAGGGTAGTATGGGGTAAAGTGGACCACCGGGGAATTCGGACCACCCAACCTTCAAACTGCTATTTAACTCCACTTTGAACAAGACAAACCCCAACAACCATGGTACCACTCTGATCCTTTAATTCTCCTCTTTCTTTTGAGGTGCTAACTTCACTATTTGCTGAAACATCAACTTCACTGGTTGACGTTTTTCTGCAGGAGGTCGAAAATGGTCAAACTTTGGACAGTGCGTAAATACACCCTGTAGGTGATAATGGAACACCCGATATGTGGGGGGCAAGGGGGCATGGTACCCTACCCCCTGGCGAAGTTTCAACCAAATCGCCCCACTGGTACTGGAGATATAGCAAAAAACAATTTCAGTGCATAAGGGGGTAAAACGGACCACCCTTCCACTGTGATGAAGGATGGGGAAAGTGGACCACCTCTGCAAAAATATTCCATAATGAACCATAGCGAAGTAGTTTCAAGTTGTTGTGGTCTATATTCTTGCCGATTTTTTTTATATTTTCTATTTCTTAGCTAAATCTTTATCCATTTTCAAATCGAAGCTGGTCCACTTTCCCCCACCATACTGAACATAGCGCGTAGTTTTCTAGCTCTGTCATCAGTAATATTTTTGCCTAATTATTCAAGTAGGTATCTGCATTTGGAAACCCTCTTTTGGTTGTCCTCTTTCCCCCTGCTTCCATCTGCAATGAGAAAAGTGACCAGGTTGGCTGAAAATGTGTACGAATGCTCAGGTGGTCCACTTTCCCCCACCATACTGGGATGTATTGTGGCAACAGCGGCACCGTTATTTGTTTCCGTTTGTGGCGTATTTTTCAAAAGTTTAGTCCAGCAAGAAACGAGCAGCTGCAGACAACCTTCCCCTGTCTCTGTTCTTTCCCCTGCAACCAGCCGCAACTTGAAAACTGGTCAGGCAGGTTCAAAAACTTGAAAAATGCTTGGGTGGTCCACTTTCCCCCACCTGGTCCACTTTACCCCACCACCGAAAATTGCTAATAACTCTCTAAATAAGTTTAGCAATTTGGTCATCCTTGGCACCCTAAACCAGTTTTAAAAGACCTATCTTTTGGTATATTACTTGCCTTGTTTCAGGCTATGGTTCTGGAGATCTCGTTGGGTGGTCCACTTTACCCCATACTACCCTACATGACACTTTGAGGATAAAAAAAGAGGCTGTGGGGGGGGGGGGGGGGGGAGAAGGGCTGGGGGTAGGTACGTGGTAAGTTGAGGCGCATTTCCGCCCCTGTTTTCCACTTGCGCCCCAAAATTCAGTTGCCAAAGCGCAAAATTACTGCATGGTAGATATGAAGAGGTGCCGGAGGGTGGCAGGCAAAGAGGTGAATCGTTTTCCATTTTGCGCCTCAGGTATTTGTCGGCTACCTACCCCCTGCAATTCATACAGTATGTACGGAGTGTACGTACTGTTTCAAATGCGTGAAGAGTATAATCCTGCCGTTGTTTTGCACGCTGCCTCCTCCTCCCTCTTTTTTCGCTGCGGCTTTCTGCGCTTCGGTGACTTGGGTCAATCCTTCCACCGCCAATGAAACCCCGTTCAGAATCAGACAAGCGTCCGGGTCGCTGTGCGCGTCGGGTGCTCCAACGCCGGCAAAATTCTCCAGAACCTAAAGAATTTCTGTAGGTATGCCAGCTGAAAGTCGGCCAGCTCGCTTTTTCTTGCAAAACATTAGTGGGCTACACACGTGGTGAGTAAACTCACGGGGAATTCCCCGTAAGTATGCGATGAAGCATAGGGAGGCCGGTGAATTCACCGTGAGTTTGAAACTCACCACGTGTGAACACATGAGAAAAATTTTGCGCTTGGGAGCAAGTGAGAATGCGCTACACGAAAAATAAAACTCAAAGTTCAAACTCACCGGTGAATTCACCGTGAGTTTACTCACCACGTGTGTAGCGCGCTATTGTTATTCTTTTTAAATGCGATGTCAGGTAGTATTGAGAATTGCGTGGACAGGGGGGTAATTTTCAGTTTTCTGCTGATGACGTGAGCTGATAGCCCAACTGATTTTACGTATTTTACAAAAAGACCGGGTCGAAAATTCGCACCCAGTCCTGAGTCCGGTTGGAATTTCCAGTCCGGTTGGAATTTTTTCATAATTTTCAAAATTTTGAGAGAGTTAGTCCGTGTGCCCGCTGTTTTATTTCTGAATCTTGTAGAGCAGAAAATTTGCTACAAGATAGGCTACATTTGAAAAGAAAGTCACCTATGGGAAATTTTCACAGCAAGGCCTCAAAGAGTGGCAAGTAAGGGTTTTAAGAGTGTGCGTTTTCCCCATTTTTCAAGCTAACTCAACAATATCACGGATACTCTCTCCTCAAAAGTAGCCTATCTTATGTAAAATTTGATGAAGATTTAGAAAAAAGTATTTTTGCCCCCAAAAAAGTTAACCCCTAGCATATAATCTTACAAAAGATGTAATTGATTGACAATTTTTGAACATTTTTGGGGTAGGGTTAACTTTTTTGGGGGCAAAAATATTTTTTTCTAAATCTTCATCAAATTTTACATAAGATAGGCTACTTTTGAGGAGAAAGTATCCGTGATATTGTTGAGTTAGCTTGAAAAATGGGGAAAACGCACACTCTTAAAACCCTTACTTGCCACTCTTTGAGGCCTTGCTGTGAAAATTTCCCATAGGTGACTTTCTTTTCAAATGTAGCCTATCTTGTAGCAATTTTCTGCTCTACAAGATTCAGAAATAAAACAGCGGGCACACGGACTAACTCTCTCAAAATTTTGAAAATTATGAAAAAATTCCAATTTTCGGATTTTCAGCAAAAACAGCTTTAACTCCTGAACCAAGAGGGCTAGAGGGCTCAAAATTTGTCAGAACATGTACCCCCATAGGGTCTATGTGTGTGCAAATTTATAGCCCCAAAGCCCCACTGTGGGGCTATTTACCCCCATTTTAGGGTGAAAAAGTGAAAAATTAAGGTCAAATTGTGCTCAACTTTGAGGCCTTATATCTCAGGACTGGGTGCGAATTTTCGACCCGGTCTTTTTGTAAAATACGTAAAATCAGTTGGGCTATCAGCTCACGTCATCAGCAGAAAACTGAAAATTACCCCCCTGTCCGCGGTACTGTACAGCAATACTGAATCCTTCCAGACATCGCGTTTTAACACATACCGCGATCTGGCGTCATTGTTGGCAATAAGTCGTTCAGCTGTTGTCGGTTTGTTGTTCGGTTGTTCCCCGTTCATAAATGGGTGTTGTCGGTTTGTTGTCCACAACAAACCAAAACCAATAACATCCATACATAAACCAACGGACAACAATTTGTTGCCAACAACGACGCCAGGTCGCGGTATGTGTTAAAAATAGACAAGTTTTGCAAGAAAAAGCGCAACTACGTGTGTGCCACGCTAAATGCATGCGCCCATTGACGTATGGAACGCGGCACGTCACACCTTTCTTTGCTCAGCCTCTACATACGGTTACCGTAAGAAATATGCATAAATGAATGCATGGCATACAGTGTCCAAGCCTTGAAGCTTCGTGGACCAGGCGGGCGTGAGGAATCGACCGACGAAATCGCTGACCACGAACCGGATGAATCGAGCGTCGGGAAAGAGATCCGAGACCAGGCGCAGGTACTCCATGGACACTTCCACGGACCAGGTCCACAAAGACTTCGCCACGCGCACGCCCCCCTCCGACTCAGTCACTACCGTGTCCTGCAATGCAGTATAAAATGTTTTCGTCACAGTAAGACTGACAGGTCCTGGGTTAAGACATACCACGAGGAGGCGTCATTGTTATCAACAACTCGTTCATTTGTTGTCCGTTTATGTATGGGTGTTGTCGGAAAACCGACAACAACTTATTGTCGGTTTGTTGTCCCGTTTTTGTACCGTTGCTGTCCGAACCGACAACAATTATAAAAAACGGACAAATAAATGAACGAGTTGTTGTCAACAATGACGCTTTCTCAGGACGGTAGGTGTTAAAGACCGAAACGGGCCTGACAAATCGCCGAGATCTCCTCACCATTCGATTCGTCGTCGCGTGGGCATCAATTTGCGCCAGATTTTGTCTTTCTAGCTGCTCTGTACGTCGAGATATTTCAATTTGCAGTTTTGGTTTTCCCCTTATTTTACTCTGTGACGAGGAAATCTTTTGCGTTGCGCGCGCGCCGTCGTCTTTTTTGTTTCTTTCGTTTTCTCTCGCTCTCCGCCGTCTGCGCGAGCGAAGCGCGACCGGAAAAAAAGACGACGGCGCAACGCAAAAGATATCCTCGTCACAGAGTAAAATAAGGGGAAAACCAAAACTGCAAATTGAAATATCTCGACGTACAGAGCAGCTAGAAAGACAAAATCTGGCGCAAATTGATGCCCACGCGACGACGAATCGAATGGTGAGGAGATCTCGGCGATTTGTCAGGCCCGTTTCGGTCTTTAAAGCGCCCTCCACTACTCTAATGCCGCGTTCACCAGACAGCAGTCTCCACTTGCCCTTGCCTGCGACCACCCAATAGTCTTAGCGCAACTGGTCAATAGCACAGTTTGGTTTACCTCTCCACAGGAGCGAGCGAAGAAAGGTCCGTGGTCCAAGACAAACACGGTTTTGTAGCCGTTCGAATTCATATCATCAACTGTCAAACAAAAATCTGAAGCAAAGAATGAGCATATCGATCACACAACCATCAACTTGATGCAAAACCCAGTAAAAGGAAAATGGCAACAGATATCAGGGGTAGAATCAGCCAACTACCTCTTATCATCTCAGCAAAATTGGTCAAACCTTGCACCAAAAACTTTCTCTGTGGGAAAAATGCACGTACACACACATAAATCAATCAATAAACCATAAATATTCAAGAAAAAGGCAGGAATTCCAATTATTCATTTATCGTTCTGTATTTTGATGGTGATGAGATTTCCCCTTTGAAGCTTCGCCTGTGCCGCTTCTGATTTCTTGCTCTTCGCATGTCGATGCGAAATATGCGCGTCTAGATCCCTTTGAGACAGATAACTGCGTCTACAGCTCTGATAGTTGAATTTGCCGCCGCCAACAGTACACAGAAATACGTCGCCCAACTGACACCGTTCTACCCGACTCACCGCTTCTTTGCATCTGTACAATAAATGCAAATTGGTAAAGTGGGGTTGTGGGGTAAACCCGGACACCTAGTATATCTCAGCAACCATATAAGACTGATTGAGACAAGTATTCTACAAGGAAGAATGAAAGACTGATTGAGACAAGTATTCTACAAGGAAGAATGAACAAGTTCTGTACCTTGGGCAGCCTGCTTTTTCTGATCTGATAGCACACTGATGACAAAATACGTGTTTACAGGGAATCTACAAGACAAATAACCCACACGTACATACAATCTACAAGACAAATAACCCACACGTACATACATCTCTGTGGTCGGGTCTATTATAGACGAGTTGGGCTAAGAATTATGGGTGGTCGCGAGTTGGCCCCTCAGTATTACACTTTTTGGTGCATTTTTCTCCCTCTTACACTGAAAAAAGTTAAAACTACAAAAGGGTCATCTCGCGAGCACCCATAACTTCTTGGCGCAACTGAACCATATAGGGTACTGTGGGGTAAAGCCGGACACGGGGTAAACCGGACACCTAAGCTTTTCTGAACTTGCCGCTTCAGCAAATGATGATTATGGTAGCTCGTTTGAAAGAGGAGAGTTCAAGCAATCGATTGCTAGAATACTTGCTCAATCGGTCGTATGGTTTGAGATATACTAGGTGTCCGGGTTTACCCCCGTGTCCGGGTTTACCCCACAGTACCCTACATTCCTTACGCTTACCACGTACGTCTTCGACATTTGTTATGCATTCCTGGTACAACCGTATTCTTTTCTTACCATGCGTCCGTAGGTCATGATAGGCAGATCGCAAACACGGCAGCTGTGAATCGCTGGATCCTCACATTTTTCGCCCACCAAATTCAGCTAGGAAAAGGCAAGGCTGTGAAATTATTATTTTGTGTGCGTCAAAATAGTCCATGCGCAGAAAAAAATACTTTCGAGTTTCCTTACCGGCATGCTCCAATCTAGAACGTGGACTTTATCTGCCATAATGAATTGCTGAACTGCAGGTTATAACGAAAGATTGCACATGACGCTGCGCTGACCTGGTTTGATTTGAGATGATTCCAAAAATCCAGACTTGCTTGATTTGAATTCGAAAAGAAAACAAAACAAACAACCTAACCAAAGAGTAAATTGATTTTCCGGCGTATTTTTCTTCATTCCTGCTGTAAATGAAAATGTTTTCCTAAAAATGTTTCCAGTTTTCGCAGAAACAAATCTTTTGTGACGTCTTTCTCGCTCTTCATTCTTGTGGTTTTTGATTTTAGTTTGTGATTTGTGAATTGTGATTGTTTGCGAATTTTTATGCAAGGAGAATAATGGCAAGCAAAATGCAAATTCAACAAGCTCTTTCGCAGCAACAAACAATTTCAGTTTCCTTCTGATTCAAAATGCAAGGTAATCCTTAGTGGTAGCTCAACCAACGTCAATTGTTCCGTAATAGGCGTATTGTGTAGACATGCAAGCCTACGTTGTTCATTGATTATTATGTGTACAGAACTGTTTCAGGCTTTGAGATGTGATTGATTTCTGACTGAAAATGGAATTCAGTGTCAGCCTACGCGGCTTTTTTCAAGATTTCAATGCATCGTAAGTGTGTACGTACGGTATGAGCGAGTAGGGTACTGTGGGATAACAGCGGACAACAGAATTTTACACGTCCGGTTTTACCCCTTGGTACCCTTTGCGTGTTCCTAAACCTCCCCACTCCACCAACTTTACCTCAATACCAAGAATTCATAAAATATCATGTCACTATGTTATATAACTCTAAAGCCGGGTCCTCATTTTCGTTTGCTGAGGATTTTGTGATTTGTGACTGTTTTATGATTTCTTGCTCTGTGAACTGTCTCCATTATTATGGTAGTGCGGGGGTAATTCGGGCCACCCCAACCTATTTCAGAATTGGAAAGGGAGCAAATTGGTAATCGTGGTATCAAAAAATCATCCTTGTACACTTTACTATCTGGTGGCTGTACGTTTACTGGGTTTTCCCATCGCCATGCTAACTGAATAAAGGTAGAGGTGACCCGATTCGCCCCCAGTCGGCCGAATTACCCCCAGCCGGCCCGAATTACTCCGCGCACTATCATACTGTACCGCGTGCATGTGTTTTTTTCAGCAAATTTGTAAGCTACACTTCCCTATGGCTCTTTTCTTTGCTGTTGGCCCTACGTGAAGACGGCACGATTCAATGTCCTTACTGGTGCGTCTTTCTTCCACTGTTTATCTGGAAGCTGCTGGCTTTATCGGGCGGCGTTGTCGGCTGTGTAGTCCATGCGAGACAACCACCAAACAGGTAAGCTGTAGGGTACTGTGGGGTAAACCCGGACACCTTAGCTTTTCTGAATTTGCCGCTTCAGCAAATGATGAACATGGTAGCTCATTTGAAAGAGGAGAGTTCAAGGAATCGATCGGTAGAATACAGAGTGTCCCATAATAAACTCCGGGGGTTTCCGCGGTAATAACTCTTGAGTTAAAGCTCAGATTTCAATGCGGTTTTTTCTATTATGTAGCCAAGGCTTCAACTTAGATACATGCAAAATTTCATCTGCGTAGCTTCATTGGTTATGATTTTAGTGGCCTTCAAAATTTTGGTCCCGTTTTTTGCAGTTTTTCCCTCAGTACTGTAGAATTGCGGTTTTAAAGGGGTTCGCCGTGGCGAAATCCAGCAGGTAAGGCTGCTATGCTGGGGTGATAGAGCAAGTTCTAAGCTTTCATTTGATGTATATATTGTATGTTCGAAAATCGCTGGTTGCGCTGTTACAAGCAGTTGAAGTTTCCGTTTAGTACAGGTCCAGTTCAGGGGCCAATTTTCGAGGTTTTTGGCTTGTATCTCTGGCGGGACGGCAGGTAGCCATGAGATCTGCACATGAACAGGCGTGGTTTCCGCCGACCTATCTCATGGTACCTTGCTTTTCAAATTCTCTCTACAATTGATGAAGTTATAAGCAAAATGCTTCGAATTTTAGTGCTGTCCACAACGGAGTGGACACCACTAAAATTCGAAGCATTTTGCTTATAACTTCATCAATTCTCGCTAAAAATAGAAAAGCAAGGTACCATGAGATAGGTCGGCGGAAACCACGCCTGTTCATGTACAGATCTCATGGCTACCTGCCGTCCCGCCAGAGATACAAGCCAAAAACCTCGAAAATTGGCCCCTGAACTGGACCTGTACTAAACAGAAACTTCAACAGCTTGTAACAGCGCAACCAGCGATTTTCGAACATACAATATATACATCAAATGAAAGCTTAGAACTTGCTCTATCACCCCAGCATAGCAGCCTTACCTGCTGGATTTCGCCACGGCGAACCCCTTTAAGATAACTCAAATTTGCATTTACGCTTCCAGACTTTGAATTGCATCCACACGTAAGTTATTTCGCTATGTGGATTGCTCTGAGGTTCTTAGAACAAAATTGGCAGGGGTTGATAGCAAATTATGCCAGAAAATGTGCCGAATTTTCTTATTTGAGAGAAATGTCCATAGAAATTGGGGGCTAGAGAATGTAGCTGTTTTGAACCAGTTCTAATTGAAGTAGAAGCATGAAATTTTGCCTGCATCTAAGTTGAAGCCTTGGCTACATAATGCAAAAAAACCGCAATAAAATCTGAGCTTTAGCTCGAGAGTTATTACCGCGGAAAGCCCCGGAGTTTATTATGGGACACCCTGTACTTGTCTCAATCGGTCGTATGGTTGCTGAGATATACCAGGTGTCCGGGTTTTCCCCACAGTACCCTATATTCGCTACTTGCGCTTATGGTGGCTCCGGCTCATGACCAGCCAAAACCAGGCTGCTCTCATATAACGCACAGTAACGAAGTAATTCGTCACCTCTGGGTGAACTTGTGACTTTGATGTTTCGGCTGGGCGTGACCCGGGGCCACCTCTCGACCACGCAGGAAATTAGCAAAGCAGCAAAATAAAATAAGGTTGAATATGTGATAACGCCTTCTAATGTACATATAGGTCATTCTTCCCTATTTGCACACTTATATTATTGTTCGTGTTTTGCTTTTTTACTCTCAAGCTGTCTTTGAAGCTAATTTTTGGTTTTCTCCAGTGCGTTTTACCGCGTGGATCCCGCTTCAGAGCTGGAGTTTCGTTCCATGGTGCTCTCTATGCTGGAACACGCTCTGCTGCTAGTGTTCGAAGTGTTGGTGTGCTACAAGCTGGAGTCGGCTGCCGCTGCTAGACATCTGCCCTGGGTCCTGGTTTTCGTCCCCCTGCTGTTCCTCAGCGTGATGTCGGTGGTGGTCTGCATTTGGTCCGTCCGAAGAGACAAAAGCTTTGAGGTAGGTGTATGTGGCAGGGTACTGTGGGGTAAACCCGGACACCCAAGCTTTTCTGAAATTGCCGCTTCAGCATATGATGAACCAATTAGCTCATTGAAAGAGGAGAGTTCAATGAATCGATTGGTAGTTAATACTCGTCTCAATCGGTCGTACATATGGTTGCTGAGATATACTATGTGTCCGGGTTTACCCCACAGTACCCTACCTGCCCTGCCTAAATAGGGCGCTCGCCTGGAACGCGAGAGATCCAGGGTTCGATTCCCTGGCATAGGCTATCTGGAAAATTTTCCTGGGCCAGTTGCGCTGGCAGCGAACGCACACAACGGTATCTTAGTCATTTGTGGACAGTACGAAATCATGGTATCTTTATCTTTTTAAAAAACCGTCTTTGTCGCTCTTTTCAGTTTGAGTTCTTCTTCTCTACCAATGCTCTCCAGTTTTCGTTCTTGGCTTTAAAATTGGACGGCCTGCTCGATTGGTCTTGGGTGGTAAGTTACGACAAGGCGCTGTGATATATTAGAAATAAATAATTGTGCACAGTTACCACTACACACAAGAGTACTATGGGGTAAACCCGGCCATAAGAAAATCCAGCCACCTAAGCTTCAGGGCTGCTTTATCTCAGCAACAAATGGACCGATTGAGACAAATATTTAGCAATCGATTCCTCGAACTCTTTCAAATGAGCCATTTGGTTCATCATTTGCTGAAGCAGCAAGATCAAAGCAGCTTAGGCGGACGGGTTTGCTCCATGGCCGGGTTTACCCCACAGTACCCTACGCTGGTCTTACGTAACTGTGTGTGTTTTTGCAGCTGGTCTTCATTCCCATGTGGATTCTAATATGTCTCAGTTTGATCGGCGTGCTGTACGCGGTGGTATTGGCCATCCTTCTAGTCAGATCCATCGAACTGCTACCCGAGCATAGGCGTCAACACGTCTACACGGCCATTGGATACACGTTTCTTGTCGTGCCCATACTCATATTCTTGGTAAGTTTGGCGAAAAATAAACAGGGTACTGTGTAGGGTAGCGGTAAATTTGGCCATGATGAGATAATCTCGCTTGTTCTGCGATTGCTGAAACATCAAATTCACGAGGTGGTGGTGGCCCATTGCAATAGTACGTATGATTGATTGTGGCAACGTGCAAAGGCGAAGTTGACACGCATCTTTGCACAAAACCAGGCAGGAAACTGCGTCCGATGTGCAAGGGAATCGAACCCAGGACCTCCCATGTTCCAGGCGAACGCCCTATCCATTGAGCTACGCACCCGGATGACTTGAATCACTCAATTTTCCCCTTTTGAATAATGTTACAGGTGTTGCTGACGGCCAGATTAGACGGAGAGAGCAAGCAGTCGTACGTGATGATCTGTACACCGCTGTACGCGTCTCTCAGTTGCCTGATGTTGATGGCTTGCGGTACAAGAGGAGGAAACACTTGTAAGTACGTAGGGTAGGGTAGCGTGGGGAAAAACCGTCCATGTATGGCGATGCCGAGGTACGATTTCGAGAGTCACGTTTTGAATAATAGTGGTAAAAGGCCATAGGGTAGATTCCATAGGGTGAAAAGACAGTTCAATAAAGCCCAAAAATTGAGTCAAAAGTTGCAATACTATGTAGCATTAGCAGCTGTAGGCCGAAATCTATTTGTTCTTCCTAATTTTCTCAACTCAATCTGCTGCCATCCTTATCAAGAACCCATAACTCTGACCTCTTCTCTTTCACGACCACATAATATTCACCATATATGCAATAAGAGCCAGTACTGGGTCGCGAGGCGACCCCTCTGAACTAACCTTGATTTTGAGTGCAACTTTCGATCGGTGGTCGACGCGAAGGTCGGCGCGGAAAAAAACAAACAGCAAGCAAGAAAGACGACCGCGCCGACCTTCGCGTCGACTACCGATCAAAAGTTGCACTGAAAATCCAGGTTAATTCAGAGGGGACGCCTCGCGACCCAGTACTGGCTCTTATTATTGCATATGGTCGTGAATAGCCACGGTTCATGAGGATACCTTTATCTATGCATTTTTGGTTTGACAATACTTTTGTCTCTGCTTTCTCGTTGTAGGGTGGTTCGGCATTCGAAGAGATTTCTGCACGTTCCTCCTCGATTCCTGTCCTTGCCTGCGCGAGTACGGCAACGTCAGCTACCGGCTTAAAGGCAGCAGAAGCGGAAGCGCGGACCGACGGAGGGAAGAGGGGGCGGGGGATGTGGACGCGGCCGACGCGCAACTCGAACTGACGGCACAACAGCCGCAGACGACGCAGCAACCGGCCGTCATTGTACTGCCAAAGGATTTGAAACCCGTGTGTCCGATTGTGTCGATAGAATGTCCGGATTGATTGAACGCGTAGGTAGATCATTGTTTGATGTCATTTTGACGTGTTTTATTTATTTGTGACCTGCGTTCCGTGTTTGGCGATAGCCGGGCCCCGAAAAGGAGAGAAATAGGACCGAACGGGAATCGAACCCGGTCACAGACAGCTATGGACTTTTAGGCACACGACCACGTGCCCGGCCAAGGACAGCTGGCTAAACTCGCTTTACGTGCCTAGAATTAGCTTCCGTACACTACTGGCCTCGGACGCTATTGCCATACGTATACGCAGTACGTCATGTAAACACTTGTATGGAGCTGTGAGGTAAAACCCTCACCTATGCTTTCCTGCTTTTTTTAGCTCGTGATAAAGCCGCATAAAGTTGATAGTAAGGTTTGGGTAAGAAAAAAGCTTGGCGTCCGGTTTTACCCCACAGTACCTACCCTATTTGAAGTACGATTTTCAATGTCTGTTTCTGTGCAAGCCATTTTGTAAGGGTTTGTTTTGTATGTTCCTGGTATCTATTGTACGTAATGTAAGCTTTACTTACTGTTTAGAAACAGACGCATTACTGGATGCTTTACAGGCATGAAACAACGCGAAAGGAAGCTGTCGAAAATGGAACCTACCACAAAAATATACGCAGGTTTTATTTACACAGCGCAACAATTCAAGGATGCACGTTTTCAAAAGTTGAGAAAAGCCTCTCGTATCACAAGCACGTCGTGTATGAAATACGTATATGCAAGGCAATCGTTATCAACTGGGTTAAATTAAAACAGTGCGGCATTGAAAGCTAGAGGGCACAGTCACGTACGTAGCATACAATCCGTCATTTCCTCTATCTCTACTTGACACCACAACCAAGAATCATCTTATATGGATTCTTGATGCACAACTCACTCACAACCCTTCACTGCTGATGATCCACAACGTTTTCTTCTGCTCGTGTTCCACGCTTTGCACTATCTGTTTGCACACCTCCTGCATAGTGGATGAGGCGCTGGGTTGAGGAGTTGCCGTTACTGAAACATACAAACACGAATAGAAACACAGTGAAACATAAAAGTTACGAGTTTACAAAATTGGTCATAGGGTACCATGGGGTAAACCCGGCCACCTATGCTCCTGTGTGCTCGCTGTTTCAGCAAACGATGAACCAAATAGCTCATTAGAAAGAGGAGAGTTCTAGGAATCGATTGATATTCTATTTGTCTCAAAATCCGTCCATTGGTTGCTGAAACATTCAGCCCTGAAGTTTAGGTGGCCGGATTTTCTCATGGCCAGGTTTACCCCATGGTACCCTACCTACAGTATGTACATACATGACCAGGGGCGGCAACCTACTATATGTCGCGAGCACAGGCTAGAAATAGACCAGTTTGCGTAGTCGCGATTGGATTGCTCGAAGGACCTCCGGAGTATATTTGGTGAAAGTTTGTTTGCATCGGTACCGGCAAGGTTGGATGATTCACAAATGACGTCAGGTGGTTTTCAGCCGAAATGGATGGGTACCCTCCCCCCGACCATCAGAATTGCGTCAGAATTGGCCTAAGGCCGTACCCCCCCCCCCCCCCCCCCCCCCCCGTCAGCGTCAGAGGTGGTGACTAGTAGTAATAGTACTTGCATATGCGTATGTATGAATGCATGCATGTATGGCATAATGACTGACGTCAGAGGCTGGGCCAGTTGGAGCCGAGAAGCACGATAATGCATCAGCAATAATCTACTTATACCATCAAATCAAGAGCGTGTCGTGTACGTTACGTATGTAGTTGATAGCGCGCAGCATATCAGTATCCATATCCACCAGATTTCACACGCTTAGCAACGGTTGCTAAGTTCGAACGCATGCCTGGATGGATGCCCTAATAGCTCAATAGTTGCTGGTACAAGGCATTAGTGCAATATTGGGTGTATGTACAGTAGTAGGTACAGACCATGAAGTAGCCTAATATTTACTGGAACTGGCACACTGTACCACAGGCATTGACTAACGAGCAAAAAAGTTGAACATGTCGTTCTGCACAGTGCTTGCTCGGGTTTGGCAGAACCTTTGGCACCCTGAAAACGACGAAGAAGAACTAGTTGAACCTGTACGCACCAGTGGCGTTAGAGCTGACGAATTACGCACGTCAGATTGCGGTACGCAGTGGGAAGCTGAAGATGTGCACACTGAGACTGGCTGGATTGAAGATTTGAGAGCTCGTTTGAACCGAGGAAATTACGGTCGCTCTAAAACTGAAAGCCCCTGTGGCGCTAAAGCTGACAAATTACACACGCGAGATTGCGGTACGCAGTGTGAAGCTGACACGCGAGATTGCGGTACGCAGTGTGAAGCTGAAGATTTGCACTTTCACACTGGCTGGATTGAAGATTTGAGAACACTTGATGTTAGAACTCTTGCAACAGATTTGAGAACTCTTGCAACTGTGAAACAGCAGTTGAGAAAGCATATCGCCGAAAATGAACGGATGCACAACCGATTCATCACCGAAAATGAACGGATGCGCAACCGATTCTATTGCTACCTTTACATTGACACTGAATTGGCAGACGAAGCACAGAACTTTGACGCATTCCTGAACTCCATCTTCTACATTGGAAAAGGGTCGGGCGACAGAGCAACTAACTCCAAACATGTTGAGGAGGTGGTGCAAAAATATTGGGATGAAAAGCTGACGACAATACGTAGGCGACGTCAATTCCGGAAAGTTCTAATTGTCCAACTGAAGGACAATCTTTTGGATGGAGAGGCGTATTCAAGGGAACACTGCATGATCAAAGCAATAGGAATCAACAATTTGAATTTGGTGAACGCCCGGAATGCACCTGACACATATATTTACAATTATTCTGATCCAGCCAGCAGTAACTTATGGTCGCGACCGCGAGGATCATCTATGGATGATTTGGTCAAGGGATTTGGCCGCGCGCTTCTCAAAGAAGCAAGCGAGAATAGTGCCACAACACAGCGATACATGTACAATGTCGCGACAGCGCAGCTGGTCCGTATTTGAAAGTTGCAGTAAAGTAATGCGATTGGGTTGGTCGATAGCGACCCCACGGTATTTAGTAAAAATTTGGATCGGTATCTGCGGGGTCGTCGTCCTCGTCATTTGTTGTCATTCCTTCTTTTCACTCGCTCCTTTTCCGCTCCCAGTTGATTGAACAAGGTCGACTGTGGTAATTGTGGCAATTAAGGCTCTTTTGTGGTGTGGGTTACGGTAGCTGAAGTGGCAATAACTGCAATCGGGCGTATCGTTGGAGTCGAGCAGCGAGGATTAGAACTGAGTTGGCGGAGGTCACCGTGTATTTGGGCTCAGGAGCAGTTGGCAATGGTAGTTTGTCATAAGAAGAGGGACCGTCATTAGGGGTTCGTATCCATATCTGCAGTTGCGTCATGCTTGATTGCGTACGTACAGCGGCGTTGGTAGTTTGGTCGTCACTGCGACGTTTAGAAGACTCGTCGTCCATGCTCTGAAGATTCGATTTAGTTGTCGAGCGATAATCTCTTCGGATCGGATCGGACTCTTGGAGCTGCGGCGTTGCTCGTGTTTCTCAAGTGTTGGATTGTTTCGGATCGGAGCGTACGGACAAAGATAAGTTACTGAATAAAGCTTTTCATCCTATTCTGTGTGTCTCTTCGCATCTTATAAGCAGTACGTGACACGGCAGTATTGACCTACATCATACGCTAGACAAGTACTCAGCATTCTACAGCACATCGACGACCCCGCAGGCACCCATCAAAACTGTCACTAAATACCGCGGGGTCGCTTTCGACCAACCCCATCGCGACAACGCAACTAGTCCGTATAGTCGTCAGCCAGAATTTGCTTGGAACTTTCCTCGCGCTATAGAGTAGAAACACGAACGGCGATTTCTGCCCAATGTAGTCAACGTAGGCCTGTTTCTAATTTTCGGGAACACCAATGTGTATTCTAAATTGCAGAGCACGGGCAAAGTTTCATTGGAAATTTTTTGATCGGTAAGGGCGAAGGGAGAAAAATGCACTGAAAAAGTGTTATATAGCAGGGGTCAACTTGAGACCACCCGTAATTTCTTAGCGCAACTAGTCCACAAGTTCTCAAAGAAAGCACGTAGGAAAGCCAAAATTCCAACTTTGAGGCTGCATATCTCCAGAATGGGGGTCCCAGGAAGCTGGAATTTTGCACGATTCGTTTCCCCCTAGGACCTACAGTATATGTATGTGTACCAAATTTGAAAAAAATCGGAGATAGTGCGTGTTTTGGCTGGGGTGAAATGCCATGGAATTTCTAGCACAACTGATCCACAATGGACTACTTCATCCCTTCCTCTCGCCTGTTCCTACGTGTGTAAAGTACGTAAAGCTAAGGGTACAAGAAGTAAGACTTCACCGCTCACCACGCCTCTAGCGGTTTAAAAGCGAAGCACTATTCTTATTTTCCAGGCTCCAGCAGTGTTGCACAAGAAAGGAAGGAAGGAAAAGAGGGGAAGGGAGGCGGGAGGTAAGAAGGCTTCTCTAGGAGTACATGGCCTTGCGCAGTGCGTGCTCTAGGCATTCGTGTAGCGTCTTTGCCGCTTCTTGTTTATTGCTTCCGCGCGTGTCGTCAGGTGGCGTGGGGAGCGGTGAAGTCTTACTTGTACCCTCAGCTATACCTGTGCACAGTTGCACAGTGGGCAGACTGAGCAGGTGCTGATGCTTCTTCTCCGCCTGCTCCATCAGCTCCTTGCACTGTTTGCTGCTCAGGCGTTCGCCTCCCGCCCCCAGCTTCTCGTTCAGCTCCTTGATATGTTTGGCCTGCTTGAAGCGAACCAGCACCACCACTGGATAGATCTGCAGACGCTGCAGTCGATCAATAGCCTCCAGGCTTACGTCCAGCAGACAGTGCACACCCTGCAATATGTATTCTTGGTACAGTACAGACAGAGAGGTCCAGCGAGAATGCAAATATACATACACACAGCCATGGGCATGGATACAAAGAATACATAGGGACGCACGTACATACGTAAGTGTTGCCCAAAAATTCCGGTAAAATCGTCGGTCATCAATGAGGTGCGCTTTGCGTAATATAGATTTGCAAATGCGGATTTCTGTCTACGCTTCGTGTACTCCTATTTAGCAGAAGTACATGCAAACTACGCAACTCGCCCTGACTCCAAGTGCCAACTGATATTGGCCAGACTATACGTATGTACGTATGTACAGTATGTACCTTATCCAAGATCGCTTTGACAGCGGCGACGGTGGTGACTTCAAAGAGCTTGTCCCTCTTGCGGTGGTCCACGTAAACGCCCTGCTGGATGCCCTGCACCAGTGTCTTCTCCGGCACTTTAACACACTCCGGAACGCAGTGGGCGAACCGCTCCGGCTGGCCCTCCAACAGGCGACTTAACACCAACTCGGACAGGGCACCGTACAACAGCACGGGTCGCTTGCGCTTGTCTACACAAAGAGCAAGAAAAATAAAAAAAAAACATAAAACTGTGGCGCTTGCGTTTCAGACATGAACTCTGAATTCGGAGCCCTGTCCATGCTTCAACATGTAACATCTCCGAGTTCGCACCGACTGGCTCCGTTATTCGGAACGTGCGTGTGAACAACCGGGTTTGTAATTCGAAGACGTGTGAGTCATTGACGTTCGTTTCGGTTCAAAACAAAGTCAATCCAATCCAAACTCGGTCCGAATTCGCTCGGAGCAAACTTGGAGCACGTCTGAAGCGCCCCAATGGCGCCCACACACGTGAACAGTGAACTCCAAATTCAAGGTCACAAATAGCGCTGCGCATGCGCAGTTTGCGCTTTTTCCTTTGATAACTTTTTAGCTATTCCTTCGCTATTTGGTAAAAGCTTTTCCAGAAAATTTGCCTACAAATAAGCAAACTTGGAAAGAACAGAGCTACTACTGTACGTGCGCGCGAAATTTATTTGCGACCTTATCAATTCGGAGCCCCGACTATCTATCTATGCTTCAACAGGCGATAGTAAGGCAATCTATCAGGCGACATCATACAGAACAACTTACTCGTAACGAGCATATTGATCTTTCGTGTTGAAACATAAGAGCCGATGAGTACGGACCGGCTAGAACTCCCACCTGCTAGCAGTCTGACCCTGTGAGTACTTTTGCTCGCACCGAGCATCTTCTCGTCACTTGCACAAGCGCGTTCACACGAGCTGTTACATTCTCGTAACGAGCAAGGTGCGAGAATGTTCGAAAAGGTGCGAGTTGGTCGCTGCTACTGTACCGTTCAGTCAGATGAGAAGATGCTAGGTATGAGCAAAAGTACTCACATGGGTTCCAGTTCCAGTAGATGGGGTGCAGGGCTTCAGTCATGATCCACCCCACTCTGCGCGGGCCGAATTGAACTCACATGGGTAGACTAGTTGGCAGACGCCAGTACAGTCCAACCGCGGCGAATCGTACCCCGGCGGGAGCCCCCGCCCTCGCTGCTTCCCCCGTCGCCGGTAGACAGCTCGGAGCCGGACCGCTTCAAAATGATCTCGCTTTCAAGTCTGAAGCGAAAAAACAGGACGTACAAGTAGGGTACGATGGGGTGAACCCGGGCACGGGAAAGGAAAAGCTCGATTCCTGTCCTTGTCTGCGGGAGTACGGCAACGTCAGCTACCGGCTTAAGGGCAGCAGAAGCGGAAGCGCGGACCGACGGAGGGAAGAGGGGGCGGGGGATGTGGACGCGGCTGACGCGCAACTCGAACTGACGGCACAACAGCCGCAGACGACGCAGCAACCGGCCGTCATTGTGCTGCCGAAAGATTTGAAACCCGTGTGTCCGATTGTGTCGATAGAATGTCCGGATTGATTTAGAGTGATTGAAAGCGTAGATCAATTGATATTGATTATAGGGTACTGTGCGGTAAACCCGGACACGGGGGTAATGCAACCCGGACACCTATAGTATATCTCAGCAACCATACGACCGATTGAGACACGTATTCTACCAATCGATTCCTTGAACTCTCCTCTTTCAAATGAGCTACCATGTCCGTCATTTGCTGAAGCGGCGAGTTAAGAAAGCTTAGGTGTCCGGGTTTACCCCACAGTACCCTATCATTTTTACGTGTTTTATTTATTTGACGCGTTCCGTATGGCGATAGCCGCGCCCCGAAAAGGGCGAGAGAGAAATCGGACCGAACGCGCATCGAACCCGTTCGGTACCCTCGATCACAGCTGTAGGCTCTTTTATTGGTCCAAGGACAGATCAGAACTCGCTTTGCATGCCTAGATTAGCTTCCGTTCACTACTACCTGGCCTCGGACGCTATTGCCATACGTACGCAGTACGTAAACACTTGTATGGGGCTGTGAGGTAAGCTTTCTTTCCTGATTTTTTTAGCTCGTGATATAGCCGCATAAAGTTGATAGTAAGATTTGGTTAAGAAAAGCTTGGCTTCCGGTTTAACCCCACAGTACCCTATTTGAAGTATGATTTTCAATGTTTGCTTCCGTGCAAGCCATTTTGTAAGGCTTTGTTGTATGAAGATACGTATCTATGTAAAGCTTTTACTTACTGTTTAGAAACAGACGCATTATTGAATGCTTTACAGGCATGAAACGCGAAATGAAATCTTTCAAAAATGTAACCACAAAATAATTTTTACACAGCGCAACAACTCAAAGATGCACGTTTTCAAGTTGAGAGAAAAGTCTTTCGTATCACAAGCACGTCGTGTATAAAACATGCAAGGCAATCGTTATCAACTGGGTTAAAACAGTGCGGCATTGAAAGCTAGAGGGCACAGTCACGTACGTAGCATACAATCCGTCATTTCCTCTATCTCTACTTGACACCACAACCAAGAATCATCTTATATGGATTCTTGATGCACAACTCACTCACAACCCTTCACTGCTGATGATCCACAACGTTTTCTTCTGCTCGTGTTCCACGCTTTGCACTATCTGTTTGCACACCTCCTGCATAGTGGATGAGGCGCTGGGTTGAGGAGTTGCCGTTACTGAAACATACAAACACGAATAGAAACACAGTGAAACATAAAAGTTACGAGTTTACAAAATTGGTCATAGGGTACCATGGGGTAAACCCGGCCACCTATGCTCCTGTGTGCTCGCTGTTTCAGCAAACGATGAACCAAATAGCTCATTAGAAAGAGGAGAGTTCTAGGAATCGATTGATATTCTATTTGTCTCAAAATCCGTCCATTGGTTGCTGAAACATTCAGCCCTGAAGTTTAGGTGGCCGGATTTTCTCATGGCCAGGTTTACCCCATGGTACCCTACCTACAGTATGTACATACATGACCAGGGGCGGCAACCTACTATATGTCGCGAGCACAGGCTAGAAATAGACCAGTTTGCGTAGTCGCGATTGGATTGCTCGTAGCGACCTCCGGAGTATATTTGGTGAAAGTTTGTTTGCATCGGTACCGGCAAGGTTGGATGATTCACAAATGACGTCAGGTGGTTTTCAGCCGAAATGGATGGGTACCCTCCCCCCGACCATCAGAATTGCGTCAGAATTGGCCTAAGGCCGTACCCCCCCCCCCCCCCCCCCCCCCCCCCCGTCAGCGTCAGAGGTGGTGACTAGTAGTAATAGTACTGGCATATGCGTATGTATGAATGCATGCATGTATGGCATAATGACTGACGTCAGAGGCTGGGCCAGTTGGAGCCGAGAAGCACGATAATGCATCAGCAATAATCTACTTATACCATCAAATCAAGAGCGTGTCGTGTACGTTACGTATGTAGTTGATAGCGCGCAGCATATCAGTATCCACCAGATTTCACACGCTTAGCAACGGTTGCTAAGTTCGAACGCATGCATGGATGGATGCCCTAATAGCTCAATAGTTGCTGGTACAAGGCATTAAAGTAAGACCAGAATTGCTGGGACCCATTGAAATTTTTTCTCGAGAACTACGCGACGTAGAGCAAAGCGGTCAAAACTTCCACGGATAACTTTAGCTCGCCTCTCCAATAAAAAAAACCGTTTGATTCTATCTGCTCTCAGTGGCGAGATCTCGCCAAATTCCTTCAGTACTCAAATCGTGTCACCATTTGGCAGGCGCTAAACCACGCAAACCACGACACCCCACGACCCTGTACGCCCGATGCCCATTTTTATCGTTTTCATCACGTATGCATATTTCTACCACTTTTGATTTTTCGGGCGTTTGCGAGGTTTAGAATTGCGCAATGGTCGACGCCGATTTCGCCGATTTTAGTACTAAAGGAAATCGGCGAGATCTCGCCACTGAGAGCAGATAGAATCAAACGGTTTTTTTATTGGAGAGGCGAGCTAAAGTTATCCGTGGAAGTTTTGACCGCTTTGCTCTACGTCGCGTAGTTCTCGAGAAAAAATTTCAATGGGTCCCAGCAATTCTGGTCTTACTTTAGTACAATATTGGGTGCATGTAGTAGGTACCGTACAGACCATGAAGTAGCCTACATATACTGGAACTGGCACACTGTACCACAGGCATTGACTAACGAGCAAAAAAGTTGAACATGTCGTTCTGCACAGTGCTTGCTCGGGTTTGGCAGAACCTTTGGCACCCTGAAAACGACGAAGAAGAACTAGTTGAACCTGTACGCACCAGTGGCGTTAGAGCTGACGAATTACTCACGTCAGATTGCGGTACGCAGTGGGAAGCTGAAGATGTGCACACTGAGACTGGCTGGATTGAAGATTTGAGAGCTTGTTTGAACCGAGAAAATTACGGTCGCTCTAAAACTGAAAGCCCCTGTGGCGCTAAAGCTGACGAATTACACACGCGAGATTGCGGTACGCAGTGTGAAGCTGACACGCGAGATTGCGGTACGCAGTGTGAAGCTGAAGATTTGCACTTTCACACTGGCTGGATTGAAGATTTGAGAACACTTGATGTTAGAACTCTTGCAACAGATTTGAGAACTCTTGCAACTGTGA
Source organism: Epsilonema sp. ZAB3_2 (assembly GCA_030247985.1). Lineage (NCBI taxonomy): Eukaryota > Metazoa > Nematoda > Chromadorea > Desmodorida > Epsilonematidae > Epsilonema > Epsilonema sp. ZAB3_2. The sequence continues at coordinate 23,113 of JASAMW010004813.1, forward strand.
AACAGCAGTTGAGAAAGCATATCGCCGAAAATGAACGGATGCGCAACCGATTCATCGCCGAAAATGAACGGATGCGCAACCGATTCTATTGCTACCTTTACATTGACACTGAATTGGCAGACGAAGCACAGAACTTTGACGCATTCCTGAACTCCATCTTCTACATTGGAAAAGGGTCGGGCGACAGAGCAACTAACTCCAAACATGTTGAGGAGGTGGTGCAAAAATATTGGGATGAAAAGCTGACAACACGTAGGCGACGTCAATTCCGGAATGTTCTAATTGTCCAACTGAAGGACAATCTTTTGGATAAAGAGGCGTATTCAAGGGAACACTGCATGATCAAAGCAATAGGAATCAACAATTTGAATTTGGTGAACGCCCGGAATGCACCTGACACATATATTTACGATTATTCTGATCCAGTCAGCAGTAACTTATGGTCGCGACCTCGAGGATCATCTATGGATGATTTGGTCAAGGGATTTGGTCGCGCGCTTCTCAAAGAAGCAAGCGAGAATAGTGCCACAACACAGCAATACATTTACAATGTCGCGACAACGCAGCTGGTCCGTATTTGAAAGTTGCAGTAAAGTATTGCGATTGGTCGACAGCGACCCCACGGTATTTAGTGAAAATTCGGATCGGTATCTGCGGGGTCGTCGTCCTCGTCATTTGTTGTCATTCCTTCTTTTCACTCGCTCCTTTTCCGCTCCCAGTTGATTGAACAAGGTCGACTGTGGTAATTGTGGCAATAAAGGCTCTTTTGTGGTGTGGGTTACGGTAGCTGAAGTGGCAGTAACTGCAATCGGGCGTATCGTTGGAGTCGAGCAGCGAGGATTAGAACTGAGTTGGCGGAGGTCACCGTGTATTTGGGCTTCAGGAGCAGTTGGCAATGGTAGTTTGTCATAAGAAGAGGGACCGTCATTAGGGGTTCGTATCCATATCTGCAGTTGCGTCATGCTTGATTGCGTACGTACAGCGGCGTTGGTAGTTTGGTCGTCACTGCGACGTTTAGAAGACTCGTCGTCCATGCTATGAAGATTCGATTTAGTTGTCGAGCGATAATCTCTTCGGATCGGATCGGACTCTTGGAGCTGCGGCGTTGCTCGTGTTTCTCAAGTGTTGGATTGTTTCGGATCGGAGCGTACGGACAAAGATAAGTTACTGAATAAAGCTTTTCATCCTATTCTGTGTGTCTCTTCGAATCTTATAAGCAGTACGTGACACGGCAGTATTGACCTACATCATACGCTAGACAAGTACTCAGCATTCTACAGCACATCGACGAACCCGCAGGCACCCATCAAAACTGTCACTAAATACCGCGGGGTCGCTTTCGACCAACCCCATCGCGACAACGCAACTAGTCCGTATAGTCGTCAGCCAGAATTTGCTTGGAACTTTCCTCGCGCTATAGAGTAGAAACACGAACGGCGATTTCTGCCCAATGTAGTCAACGTAGGCCTGTTTCTAATTTTCGGGAACACCAATGTGTATTCTAAATTGCAGAGCACGGGCAAAGTTTCATAGGAAATTTTTTGATCGGTAAGGGCGAAGGGAGAAAAATGCACTGAAAAAGTGTTATATAGCAGGGGTCAACTTGAGACCACCCGTAATTTCTTAGCGCAACTGGTCCACAAGTTCTCAAAGAAAGCACGTAGGAAAGCCAAAATTCCAACTTTGAGGCTGCATATCTCCAGAATGGGGGTCCCAGGAAGCTGGAATTTTGCACGATTCGTTTCCCCCTAGGACCTACAGTATATGTATGTGTACCAAATTTGAAAAAAATCGGAGATAGTGCGTGTTTTGGCTGGGGTGAAATGCCATGGAATTTCTAGCACAACTGATCCACAATGGACTACTTCATCCCTTCCTCTCGCCTGTTCCTACGTGTGTAAAGTACGTAAAGCTAAGGGTACAAGTAAGACTTCACCGCTCACCACGCCTCTAGCGGTTTAAAAGCGAAGCACTATTCTTATTTTCCAGGCTCCAGCAGTGTTGCACAAGAAAGGAAGGAAGGAAAAGAGGGGAAGGGAGGCGGGAGGTACGAAGGCTTCTCTAGGAGTACATGGCCTTGCGCAGTGCGTGCTCTAGGCATTCGTGTAGCGTCTTTGCCGCTTCTTGTTTATTGCTTCCGCGCGTGTCGTCAGGTGGCGTGGGGAGCGGTGAAGTCTTACTTGTACCCTCAGCTATACCTGTGCACAGCTGCACTGTGGGCAGACTGAGCAGGTGCTGATGCTTCTTCTCCGCCTGTTCCATTAGTTCCTTGCACTGTTTGCTGCTCAGGCGTTCACCTCCCGCCCCCAGCTTCTCGTTCAGCTCCTTGATATGTTTGGCCTGCTTGAAGCGAACCAACACCACCACTGGATAGATCTGGAGACGCTGCAGTCGATCGATAGCCTCCAGGCTTACGTCCAGCAGACAGTGCACACCCTGCATCACATATGCATTCTTGGTACAGTACAGTACAGACAAGTCCAGTGAGAATGCAAATATACATACACAGCCATGGGCATGGATACAAAGAATACATAGGAACGCACGTACGTAATTCCGGTAAAATCGTCGGTCATCAATGAGTAGGTGCGCTTTGCGTAAAATAGATTTGCAAATGCGGATTTCTGTCTACGCTTCGTGTACTCCTATTTAGCAGAAGACATGCGCAAACTACTACGCAACTCGCCCTGACTCCAAGTGCCAACTGATATTGGCCAGACTATACTAGTATACATACATACGTATGTACGTACGTACGTAGCCAACCTTATCCATGATCGCTTTGACAGCGGCGACTGTGGTGACTTCGAAAAGCTTGTCCCTCTTGCGGTGGTCCACGTAGACTCCCTGCTGGATGCCCTGCACCAGTGTCTTCTCCGGCACCTTAACACACTCCGGAACGCAGTGGGCGAACCGCTCCGGCTGGCCCTCCAACAGGCGACTTAACACCAGCTCCGACAGCGCACCATACAACAGCACGGGTCGCTTGCGCTTGTCTACAAAGAGCAAGAAAATTTAAAAAAACACATAAAACTGTGGGGCTTGCGTTTCAGACATAAACTCCGAATTCGGAGCCCTGTCCATGCTTCAACGTGTAACATCTCCGAGTTCGCACCGAACTGGCTCCGTTATTCGGAACGTGCGTGTGAACAACCGAGTTTGTAATTCGAAGACGTGTGAGGAGTCATATTGACGTTCGTTTCGGTTCAAAACAAAGTCACTCCAAACTCGGTCCGAATTCGCTCGGAGCAAACTCGGAGCACGTCTGAAGCGCCCCAATGGCGCCACACACGTGAACAGTGAACTCCAAATTCAAGGTGACAAATAGCGCTGCGCACACGTGATAACTTTTTTGTGTAAATTTTTTTAGCTATGCCTGCGCTAGGTGGTAAAAGGTTTTTTCAGAAAATTTGCCTGCAAATAAAGCGAACATAGAAAGAAAGGCGCCACTACGTGTGCGCGAAATTTATTTGCGACCTTTATATATCAATTCGGAGCCCTGACTATTGTCACGTACTGCGTATTCGCCTTGCCCCATAAGAGGAACTTCCTCTTGTGCCTTGTGCCGTTTTCGCCCTCCTCGCCGATTTTTGAGCTGCAGTTAGCAAACGCGTAAATAAAGCCGAAGCAACTACTTTTTCAAAAATATACCAAAATTTCAAAAAGTAATTGCTTTGGCGTGCTTTGCGCGTTTGCTAATTGCAGCTCAAAAATCGGCGAGGAGAGCGAAAACGGCACTTCCTCTTATGGGGCAAGGCGAATACGTATGGCAATAGCGTCCGAGGCCAGTAAGTGTACGTAAACCATTTCTAGGTATGTAAGGCGAGTTTAGCCAAAAAGACCCCGGACCGGCACGTGGTCGTGTGCCTAAACGTCCACAGCTGTGGCCGAGGGTAGCGGGTTCGATTCCCGTTCGGTCCTATTTCCCCCCCCTCTCCTTTTCGGGGCCCGGCTATCGCCATACGGAATGCGGCACGTCACACTATCTACGTATCTATGCTTCAACAAGTGAAAGCTCCCAGCCTTACAATCTAATCTCTCCACGCGTTGATACGGTTCGAACAGGCCGTCAAACAGCATCGTTCCCGCCGTCGTTTCCGTTCCTCCTCCGTCCGACGTCGACGCTATCAGCAAGTTTCCTCCGCCATCCTTCGACTCTTTAGACGGCGTTCGTTGATGCTGGCTCTGACTGCTACGACTGGAACGGCGCATGAACTTGAGCGAGCGGCGAATCGTACCCCGCCGGGAGCCCCCGCCTTCGCTGCTTCCACCGTCGCCGGTAGACAGTTCGGAGCCGGACCGTTTCAAAATGATCTCGCTTTCCAATCTGAAGCGAAAAAAGCCGCCTCTAAAAATGAATATGTTTAGATGGGTGTGAGGTATGGTGGGTTGGCGGAGGCGAAGAAGTGGCCAAGGGAGTGAGCAGGGCGATAAGAGATGGTTGCCCAGATGTGCGGGCGAGAGTATTGGTGGCACAGGTAGAGGTGGGGGTGGAAGCTGGGGAATGGCGAGATTGTACGGAATGCGAAGATAGGCGGCTGTTTGTCCCGTCGGGCCAAACAGGATTGAAAAGCCCTTACAATTAGCATAGTAAAGATAGTGGAGAAGTCCAAAAGTTATGCAAATTCATCTACTCTATTCATACTACCTAACTTTATGCAAATATCAACGATCTCGAACTACCGCATACTAAACCCAAGTTTACCGATTTATAGCATCCTGCGCCTATAGCTCAGTTGACTAAGGCGCAAACGGGTAAATTTTTCGTCCTCCTTCACACCAGTGTATACGGTGACTGGGTTCGAATCCCTCCTCGCCCACTCCCTGTATCGATTACCTATTGTATACGGCAACCCTTTCTTCCTACAGTACGTACAATGCCTACTACTACTATTCCTCAGCACGTACATAAAAACACAACGTACGTAGGACCCTTCAGTACCAGCAGGATTCCCTTCTATACCCCCCTGTTGAGGAAATCAATCATTCTAGGCCTTACGGCTGAGGCCGTAAGGGCAAAAAACAGGACGTACAAGTAGTAGAGTATTGTGGGGCAAACCCTGCCACTTATGTAGTTTCCCGTTTAGAAAGCATACTATCTCAGCAATTGAGCAACCAGCAACCAGTTTGACCAATTGGGACAAGCAGCATTAGTATCAATCCTTCAACTCTCTCCCCTTTCAAATGAGCTTGCTTGATTCATCATTTGCTGCAACAGCACGTTTTCAGGGGGCTAGCTTAGGTGACCGGGTTACCCCCATGGCACCAGATTTACCCCACATACAACCAACCTTCTTAGACACAACCATCTTTGAGCCAAGCCGAAACATCAACGTCACGAGTTCACCCAGACGACGACGAATTCCTTCGTTTTACTGTGTTACGGGAGCAGTCTGGGTGAACTCGTGTCATTGATGTTTCGCTGGAAGTACGTACTTGTCCTTGGAGGGTATGATGCCGCAGCTGCGCGGTCGTCCTTCCTGGTCCAGACGCCAGGCGCGCCACCTGCCGGGCTTTCCCATAAACACCGAGTTGTCCACCAGCAGGATGTCGTTGCGCTTCAGCGCCAACTCGTCCTCGTTCTGCGCAGCCCTGTTAACTTCCACCCGCACGTAGAACGCGTCGCCCGCGCCCCGCTTACACTTGTGATACGCTGTAGAATAAAAGTGAATAACCAGGTGTGTGCGCGTGAATGTGATCTTAAATGTTGCACCTTTAGCCTCGTGCAGGTTGAGAACAACGCACGCTGTTATCAAGAAAGGCTAATACCTACGCTACTAATGACGGAGAAAGTCAATTGATATCGTCTTACTATGGACTACTTGCGATAAGCTAAAGATGACGCTCTTTTTCTTACTCGAGTCATTATGTTGCGCAAGAATGGTGACAATTCCGTCTCCAGTGGGGCGTTGTAGCTCGATGTAAGCTTGCTCCAACGTGAGTCGGCGAAAGTTGAGACCGTTATACTGCAACACATGAGAATGCTTAGGTACGTCATGCTACAGGCTTCCTATGTGCTTTAGGTCCATGCTCCTACGGCTTACGTGTTTATCATTACCTAGGGAGCTCGCCTGCAACGCGAGAGGTCCAGGGTTCGATTCCACACCCTGACACATCTGAACCCAAATTTCCTTCTCGATACGAACCCCTAGTGTAAGTACAGTAGTAGGGTACTATGGTATGGGGTAAACCCGGCTATGGGAAAATCCGGTCTCCTAAACTTCTGGGTGCATATCTCAGCAGCCAATGGACCAATTGAGAGAAATAGGATATCAATCGATTCCTTAAACTGTCCTCTTTCAAATGAGCCACCATAGTCATCATTTGCTAAAGCGGCAAGTTCAAAGAAGGGTAGGAGACCGGGTTTCCCGCATTGCCGGGTTTACCCCGCAGTACCCTAACCTCTTTATTACCTCGAGTATCTGATCCCCCGGTTTAAGGCCATCCGGGAAGTTGGCCGGGCTGTCTTTCGCGATATCGTCCACGAAGATGCCGGTCTCGTTGCCTCCGATCACGGTGAAGCCCCAGTCGACGCATCCCTCCTCCTTCTTCACATAGACAAAGCGGGGTTCCGGGGGCAATTCCTGCTCGCTGATCGATTCCAGGATGTCGCGACTGGAAACAGAAAGGAAAATAGGAGAAAATCAGGCGAGGTTTGGTAAAAAGGTTCGCGGTCACTTCGTTGCCGTTTTTTGGTTGTGGACATGTCGTTGCAGCGGTCGCTTCGTCTTGTGCACTTTCGTTGCTAGTCATTTCGTTGCGAGATCGTACAAAATCAGTACGCACCTTATGTACCCTAAGCCTAGCCCGAAGCCTAAATCCAAAGTCGTAATGGGAGAGGTTACAAATAACTTTCGCGTACATATAGTAGCGCTTTTTGTTGTTTTGTTTCCTTTGTTTTTATGCAAATTTTTTTAGCTATGAAGATAAGTAATAAATACCGCCTCCCCGCCTGTCCTTACTTTCTGGAAACTCGTAGGAAGGGACGAAATCGAGGGCAGGCAGTATTTACTTTTTTTACAAAAAGCGCTACTACATGTACGGCGAAAGTTATTTGTAACCTCCCCCATTCCGGCAAGCAAGTGACCGTATCCCTGCTAGATAAAATGCGAAAAACGTCAATCTTAGGACTACGAGTCTATGCGAAAACCTTCGTTACCTGTGATGCGTGCTGGCGCTCTGCACAGACGACTCTCTGGACAGGTACTGCTTCACTCCACCCCCACTCCCTCCCCCTCCCGACCCAAACGGGGCGCCGGCGAATGAGTTGGGCGTGGCGCGCGGCGTGCTGTTCGCGCTGTTTCCGTCCACGGTCGCGTAGGCCCCGCCGTACGGACTGCGCATGCACTCGTTGACGTAGCGCGTCGGCGCGTACTGCACCGTCACCGAGATGTCCTCCAACTTGCCGAACTGCCGCAGCACCTTGCGAGCGTGATCCAGGTCCGCCGTCCGCATGTTGATCCCGCACACATCTGTAATAAAATCATAGAAACATCAAAGTCACGAGTTCACCCAGACACGACGAATTATTTCGTTACTGTGTTATGGGAGGCCAGTCCGCAGTGTTGCCAGGTTCTGAGGAGACAAAAGTGCTAAGCGTTCGTGGTTTCGCTCCAGATGTCTATGGAGCCGTAAAAGTGACGACCAGGGAGGGGGGGGGGGGGGTGCGGAAGGCAGTTCAGTTGTCCACCAACTTTATTATCATCTTATCTTGGATGGAACATTGCAAGGCACAGCACTATCCCATCAACCTATTCCTATCTTCCTCTCTTGGAATGACATCGAACAAATCACCCATATTTTGCTCAATCTCCTCCTCCTCCTCTCCTCAGCTATCCGTCTCGAGCATCCCTGTACATGTCCACATTGAAAAGCTCAAACATTCGACTTGAAGGCTCAAAGCTATGGCAGCAAATATCACGCGAGAGAGAGCATAAACATCAAAAAAAGTTGGACCGTACACTACTGATAAGTGGCAGTCAAGAATATTTTCGTCAATAGATTCATGGGAGGAAAAAATTTTTCCCCTACGGCCACACCTCCAAAAGCTCCAGAAAAGCTCCAAAAGTGCTAAGTCAAATTTTTTGCTCCAAACGGGGGTCAAAAAGCTCCAGAGTTGGAGCGAACGCTCCAGAACTGGCAACACTGCCAGTCCGCATGTTTATCCCGCACACATCTGTAATAGAATCGTAATACGAGTATCCAGAAACATCAACGTCACGAGTTCACCCAGACACGACGAAGTATTTCGTTTCTGTGTTATGTGAGGCCAGTCCGCATGTTTATCCCGCACACATCTGTAATGGAATCATATGTACGGGTGAACTCGTGACTTTGATGTTTCGGCTGGTCGTGACCAGGGGCCGCCACCTGGCAACTACCTGGAATTTATGGCGTATGGCCAGTAGGAGTTCGCTATGGCATTAAAGGCGTGATGCGTTGTTAACAACGCAGTCCCGCTAAAGTAAGACCAGAGTTCTTGGGACCCACGTATTATTTATCTCGAGAAGTACGCGACGTAGAGCAAAGCGGTCAAAACTTTCACGGATAACTTTAGCTCGCCTCTCCAATAAAAAAAACCGTTTGATTCTATCTGCTCTCAGTGTCGAGATCTCGCCGATTTCCTTCAGCACTGAAATCGTGTCACCATTTGGCAGACGCTAAACCACGCAAACCACGACACCCCACGACCCTGTACGCCCGATGCCCATTTTTATTGTTTTCATCATGTATGCATATTTCTACCACTTTTTTTTTTTGGGGCGTTTGCTAGTTTTATAATTGCCAAATGGTCCACGCCAAATTTGCCTTTTTTAGTACTGAAGGAAATCGGCGAGATCTCGACACTGAGAGCAGATAGAATCAAACGGTTTTTTTTATTGGAGAGGCGAGCTAAAGTTATCCGTGGAATTTTGACCGCTTTGCTCTACGTCGCGTAGTTCTCGAGATAAATAATACGTGGGTCCCAAGAACTCTGGTCTTACTTTACTTTTTCTTCACGACGGATGAAGCACCGAGAAAAAAGAAGAAAATGTCACGAACTCCTGACATTTGTGACAAAGCCTAGGTTGGAGTTCGTGGCAGGTTATAGCGATCGCAAAACGAGATTCTGTAAACAACGCAACACGCCTTGACTTGAATGCCATAGCGAACTCCTACTGGCCAGAAAATCCCAGTAAATACCTAAGCTACGTATGTATGTACCTAGGAGTTGGTCACCCACTGCCAGACCACTTCTCATTGCCAATGAGCCTTCGGTGACTCTGGAGACAAAGACCCCACCCGAGCCGCTTCCACTGCCCCCGATGTTAATGCCGAGAAACTCGCAGCTGCTGCCCTTATTGATGCAGATCTTCCTCGTATCTCCTACAAGAAAGCAGCACAGGCACAGCGTGTAGGAGCCTAGTGAGTAGGCACAAGAGTGGAAGCTTGAGAAATTGAGCTGTGCAGTCAGATGGGGACGTGCGCTAAGAGGGGCGTAATCCCGTACTGCGCTGCGTGTTCCACTCACGCACTGGCTGCCCAATTTTCAGACTGCTTCTTTTGTCCTCAGCATCTCTAATAGCACAGTCACTGCACTCTATTTCAGATATTCAATAGTTGAGATATTGTTGAAGTAGTAGCAAGATCGCCAAAATTTGGTGTACAACCCGATATCGTATAACGCGATGGGGTGGCACAACATACTTCACGTCACAGGAGTGGGTACAGTGGGGTAAACCCGGCCATGGGGTCAACTCTGCCACCAAAGCGTCTTTGAACTTGCTGTATCAGCAAATGATAAACCAAACAGCTCATTTGAAAGAGGAGAGCTTTCAACGAATCGATTGATATCATACGTGTCTCAATCGGCCCATCGGTTGCTGAGATATGCAGCCCTGAAATTTTAGGTGGCCGGATTTTCCCACTGCCGGTTTTACCCCATAGTACCCTACCTACCGTACCTTCGCTCAGTCGTTGCTGGTAAGGCGACGAATAAAACTGCGCCCCATTATTCCCTGCTCCGCTCGCATTAGACGACGATTCATCTGTGCCGCGACGCTTGTAGTTGGGCGCCGGACTCATGCTGCCCAGAATCCCCGCACTGATCTGTGCTGGGCCCGGTAGGGCGGGCGACGCGCAGTGGCCTGTTCCTCATGCCTGCTGCTGTTTGCTGCTCTCCGCGAGACTCGGCGAGAGAAGAAATCGAACTTGTCGTGGAGGAATCCTGCTGCCCGCCTCCTCCTACCCCTGCGCCATCGCCGTAAGGAGGCGGAGGCGGAGCTCCGACGGGGGAAGAACCAATCAGCGTTCGACCAGCGGTGGTAAGCACTGGATGCGCGTGTACCGTTTGCATG
>JASAMW010004817.1:0-18000 GCA_030247985.1 Epsilonema sp. ZAB3_2
ACTGGGGAAGAACAGGGAAATAATGGAAATGGGGAAGATGGAAAGGAAGAGAAGAGGTAGGAAACGAGAAGGAAAATTTGCCAAAACTGCCAGGGAATCGAACCCTGGACCTCTCGCGTTCCAGGCGAGCGCTCTAACCATTGAACTACACACCTGGTTGACGTGGTACCGTGGGGTAAACCCGACCACTCAGTACTGAAGACCGTTCTTTCTACGTGGGTAGCTGTGAGATTATCCCAACAATGAAACCGACCGTGTTTACCCCATGATAACCCAGTGTTATTAGGTCATTTCTGAAGTTACAGACATCAGCATGGGGGTATGTAGGGCGGGGTATTAAAATGTAGCCAACAACCCCAGTTTTCTACCTCCATAGGTTCATACCCAAACCTAAAAGAATGCAAACTCAGAGAACTTGTAGCCTTTAGGGATACCCCGAAATTGCATAGTACATACTCACGCCACCGCCTAATGTTTCAAGGAAATCCTATAGGAACTGTGCTGGTAGGAGTAGCAATTCTGTCTTGGGGAAGTTTCTCTACAATATGTATGTCTCTATTCCTTTTGCTGCGAAATAATGGTACCCTGATACCGATAAACCGCCTAATGTTTCAAAGAAACCATAAAGGGAACGGTGCTGGCAAATAGAATAATCGTTGTGCATCAACAACTCTAACAAAATCAATGTAAAGTACAAATTATAATTCTGGGACCCATGCATTATTTATCTCGAGAACTACGCGACGTAGAGCAAAGCGGTCAAAACTTCCACGGATAACTTTAGCTCGCCTCTCCAATAAAAAAACCGTTTGATTCTATCTGCTCTCAGTGTCGACAACTCGCCGATTTCCTTCAGCACTGAAATCGTGTCACCATTTGGCAGACGCTAAACCAAGCAAACCTCGACACCCCACGACCCTGTACGCCCATATTGTTTTCATTATGTATGCATATTTCTACCACTTTTGATTTTTGTGGCGTTTGGGAGGTTTAGAATTGCCCAATGGTCCACGCCCAATTTGCCGATTTTAGTACTGAAGGAAATCGGCGAGATCTCGACACTGAGAGCAGATAGAATCAAGCGGTTTTTTATTGGAGAGGCGAGCTAAAGTTATCCGTGGAAGTTTTGACCGCTTTGCTCTACATCGCGTAGTTCTCGAGATAAATAATGCATGGGTCCCAGAATTATAATTTGTACTTTAGGCCTATGTGGTAACTATCGCTTTTACAATACTGTTATTCAGGTGTGCTGTTTTTGTAACGGTTCAAAAGCGCCTAACCGTTTAATGTTTCAAAGAAACGATAAAGTGAACTTGTGCTGAAAGAAAGAACAGTTGTAATGTGGTCCATGTATTTATCCCGTCGTAGTTTGTATTCAGACTGAGAGGAGGAATAGCAGGGGAAAATCGGAGAGGTTTGTCTATCTGTCCAGAGAGAGTTCGCAAATAAGGATACTGTAAACCATGAAATTTTCGAACGCATTTAAAAGACGTTTTCTGTAAGGTTTGAGAGTAGCCTGTAGTATAGGCGGAAGGGGGGTACTTTTTGTGAATCGAGATAATATGCCTATCGGATTCCCCATCAAAAACTGCATATGTTGATGAAGTTTTAGGAAAAAAAATTTGTTCAGGCATCATCGAGATATTGATGGCTAAAGGTGGGCAGGTCGCATTTTTGCCGTTTTTCAACGTTTTTAGCCATATTTCAGCAACCGCAGGGCTTAGAGGGCTACAATTTGGCACGTGGAAAGATCCCATAGGGACCCAAGTCTGGACCAATTTTGAGCCCAGTCGGCCACCTGTGTGGCGAGATATAGCATCACAAAGTGCATTTCTGTATATTTTGCACCTGTTGCAAATTTAGTTTTTTGAATACCACGGCGTGAATACATGCCCTGCACGGGTTAAAAAAATTTTGACAGAAAGTAGAGAAGGGTTAGGCCTAAAAACTTTAGTACTACCTCAAAAAAAAAATCTCTATAATGAGAATTGGGACTACAGTCCTCTCGAATGGTGAAAAATGCAGCAAAAATTTTCCCGCCTTTTATATTTTTCAAGATAAATGAGCAATACCACTGAAACATTTTCCTTGTAAGTAGCCTATCTTATGTAGAATTTGATGTAGATTTCAAAAATAAAATTGTTTTTCCGAAAAAATTTAACCCCTACGCATATAATTTTGCAAAAGTAGTATATTTTTGTGAATTTTGGGTAAGGGTGTAAATTTTTTGGGAAAAACAATTTTATTTTTGAAATCTACATCAAATTCTACATAAGATAGGCTACTTACGAGGAAAAAATTTCAGTGGTATTGCTCATTTATCTTGAAAAATAAAAAAGGCGGGAAAATTTTTGCTGCATTTTTCACCATTCGAGAGGACTGTAGTCCCAATTCTCATTATAGAGATTTTTTGCGGTAGTACTAAAGTTTTTAGGCCTAACCCTTCTCTACTTTCTGTCAAAATTTTACCCCGTGCAGGGCATGTATTCACGCCGTGGTATTCAAAAAACTAAATTTGCAACAGGTGCAAAATATACAGAAATGCACTTTGTGACGCTATATCTCGCCACACAGGTGGCCGATTTGGCTCAAAATTGGTCCAGACTTGGGTCCCTATGGGATCTTTCCGCTTGCCAAATTGTAGCCCTCTAAGCCCTGCGGTTGCTGAAATATGGCTAAAAACGTTGAAAAACGGCAAAAATGCGACCTGCCCACCTTTACCCTTGAATATCTCGATGTTGCCTGAACAAATTTTTTCCTAAAACTTCATCAACATATGCAGTTTTTGATGGGGAATCCGATAGGCATATTATCTCGATTTACAAAAAGTACCCCCCTTCCACGTACTATGCAACCGCTACAGAAAACGTTTCTTAATTTTCGAACAATTAAAAACTTTTGTTCGAAAATTACATGGTTCGAACTTTTTGTATGTTGAACAAATTTACTGCAAAAGTACTATTAGACTTCCTCAGTACATAGCACGGTACGGTATGGTATGGTACATATACAGTACATACAGCACCATGCATGCATCACCAAACGATGAACATAGACATGTGAATAGGCGATGGACCAGATTATACCATACTAGGTTAGCGAAGGGAAACATTGTTGTTGGTGTCAGCGTGCAGTACATAGCAGTACGTACGTATGTACGTAGAGCTTGGCTGAGCTCTGTGTTCGAAAATTAAAGGCAAGGGCTACCCCAACATCGACTTACGAATTTCGAATTCAAACCCATCCTATCAAAAACTATATTTTTATTCGAGTCTTTTGCAAAAAACCGCTTTTCAAAACTCCTATCCGTTCTCGAGTTATTCGATGATAAAGGTTGCCAATTTTCAGTACTGAAGGCGACGTCGGGAACCGTTACGGTAGGTCAGTTTTGAAAAGGGTTAGTTGGTAATTCAGCGCCTTTGTTCCTGTTTTTGCTTTTAGGACTTCTACTCTATCTCTAGGGAGCCTGAATAAATGTTCCTTACAGTCCGGGCCACAGTCCATGCAGCCAATGTGCTGAATTTACAATTCTACCCTTTTCACTAGCCACGGAAACACATACCGTAACGGTTCCCGACATCGCCTTCAGTACTGAAAATTTGCAACCTTTATCGTCGAATAACTCGAGAACGGATAGGAATTTTGAAAAGCGGTTTTTTGTAAAAGACTCGAATAAAAATATAGTTTTTGATAGGATGGGTTTGAATTTGAAATTCGTAAGTCGATGTTGGGGTAGCCCTTGACTTTAAAGTGTTCGAACTAAACGACCCCCCCCCCCCCCCTTACGTTCGAAATATTTGTGCGTTCGAAAATTTCATGGTTTACAGTAAGATTACGTATTGCAGGCCTACACCCTCGATCTTTGTGCAGCAGCTTGTGGAAAAACTGGAAGAGGAGAAGGAGAGCAGTGACGTCTTTGTTGTCCCATCGCAAAAGATGAATGAACAGGCAGCTTTGGCAACTGGGTACAGCTTTTTATATTATTCACCGGTTATGCTGACTATTTCTGGGTGGTCCAACGCCGAGTGAGATGTTTTGTTATTCGCCTTGCCCCATAAGAGGAGGTGCCGTTTTCGCCCTCCTCGCCGATTTTTGAGCTGCAGTTAGCAAACGCGTAAATAAAGCCGAAGCAATTACTTTTTCAAAAATATACCAGAATTGCAAAAAGTAATTATTTCGGCTTTATTTACGCGTTTGCTAACTGCAGCTCAAAAATCGGCGAGGAGGGCGAAAACGGCACCTCCTCTTATGGGGCAAGGCGAATACAGGGTGTTCATATATAACCATCTTTCCTCTCTTACAGGGTGTCTCGTGCTCTATTCGTACGCGGCGGAGACTGGCGTAGTTCGCTGAGGAAACCTCGCGCCAATTCGCCTCCGAATTCCAGTTCGAATTCTGGGGGATTCCTGCGGAATTCGCGATTCAGAGCAACTCTCACGACAGCAGCTTCCACCTCTACTTTGCCGAATATGCAGTACAAATGGAACGAGAATAATTGCAGGTTGCTATATAATGCTACTTTTTGATGACAAATTAGTGGGAGGGTCAGTGGATAACTCTGTCTTGTTGACCATCCTGTGACCTAGGTAGGTAGAAAAAAAAATTCAAAGAGAATTGTGAATACGCATATTGAGTGCTCAACCATGCATTGGCATTCGCAGTTCTCTTTGAAAAAAATTTATCCCCATTTTTGTCTTTTGCTTCCCCAATTTCCCACTTACTACCTACCATCAACCAGAACAATAATGGCACGCTGAATTTGTGAGAATTTTTCTTCTCTACTGGTGTGTTTTTTAGCAGCTTTCCCCAATTTCCTACTACTGCCACAACCCTCAACAATAATGGCACGCTGTACGAAGAGGAGCCGCAGTCATCCAATGCATGGGGTGCTTCTTTTCTTGGAACTCCACCCTTATCGCCAAAGTTGCAGCATCAAAGGGATGAAAGGAATGTGTTTGCACGTCTCATGCCGCCAAATAACAACAGACAGGGAAGGGGCAGGAAGCATAAGACGGGGTATGTAAGGTTGGCCTTTTGTGTGGTTTGATCAGGAAGATCATGGCATGTTAGTGCTAGTGCTAGCGAACTGTCCCATGCTTCCCTTGTTCAGTATGCCATGATGGATGGGGCAGGACACATAACTTGTCCATGGATATCCACTTGATGCGAAATGACGGAAATAAATACTGCCTGTTTGTCATGTACTCCTAGAGAGATCTTCGCAAGACTGGTCTCTCAAGGATTCCATGACCCTACAGACTACATCCGACCTTATCAATACCCGCACTTTTACAAAGTTTTGTTTTGCTAACGGAATGTATTGACCAGTTGTGAAATTTCTGGATGGACTCTGGTTTACACTGATTTGCAGTGCAATTTGATCAAAAATTGCGTTGAAATTTGTGCAAAACAGAGGGCGCCCAGAAATTTCAGCGCAACTGGTCAACAATACAGTACATCTCTGTTGTTACACTTTGTTTCAGTGATACGGCTGGTGTGATCGCTCCTTTCCTGGGCAAACAGTCGGCCCTGTTTCCGTTGGTGCGTACGCACGTGGTGAGGAAAGCGAGCGAGAAAGCGGTGCTCTCTGTGGCGGTGCACGGCAGTATGATGCTCACTGGAGCCAAAGGTATAATAGGGTACTGTGGGGCAAAACCGCCCATGTGGGGAAATCCACCCACCTATGGCGCTGTTACCCCCATGAGGCCTAGGTTGTCAAGTTTTATGACTAGGAACGAGAAAACAGAGGCAGAAGTTTGCCGTGATACATTTTCGAGAGCCATGTTTTGAATGGGGGTAAAAGCGCCATAGGTGGGCGGATTTCCCGCATGGGCGGTTTTTCCCCCACGCTACCCTATATACTGTATTTGTATGATAATAGCCTTAGAAGAGCTTCATAAAATACGTCACGCAAAAATTCATTCGTTTCTCTCCCCCACCCACGTCACGCGTCACGCTTTCGTAACGCTTTATTTGACCACTATATGTACATACATACGTAGAGTGACACATCCTCACGCTAACGTCGCCTTCTCCCCAACTTCCTCTCCCCCTATTTTTGCATGACGTAATATATGTAGCTCCCATTGCACAATAGTATGGCATACGAAGGTACGTACACCCCTTTTGCCTCCAAACGTGCTTAGCTTTGTATAGCTTTAGTTACTACTACCGGGCATATTGCATTTGTGGTAAAATTTAGACTATTATTATTATGATGGTATGCATATTCGCCTTGCTTCATAAGAGCGTGTTGTCGTTTTCGGCCTCCCCGCCGAATTGAGCTGTAGTTATCACACACGCGCAAAGCACGCCGAAGAAAATTATTTTTTACGAAAAGACGCCGAATTTTGAGTTGTAGTTAGTGATAACTACAGCTCAAATTATGGGCGGGGAGGTCGACACTGAAACTGCTCTTGTGGAGCAAGGCGAATAGCTGAACTGGTAAGCGCCGTAGTACATAGGTGAAAGAAAATGTCGTCGTTCCTCATTCGAGGAAAGCGGCTGAACGCCAGTAATGAAAGTATCTTTCTGTTGCGGTTACACTCAATTAACCAGCTCCGATATGCTCCGGACCGCGCCGACCGCGGTCCGACCGGCGGTCGGACCAGAGGCGGACTGCGGGCCGACCGCGGTCCGACCGCGGTCCGACTGCGGTCCGCCTGCGGTCCGACCGCGGTCCGCCTGCGGTCCGACCGCGGTCCGCCTGCGGTCCGACCGCGGTCCGACCGCAGTCCGACCGCGGTCAGACCGGAAGCGCTGGCGAAATCAGGAGAAAATTATTAAGGCAAGGTTTCTGAGTCTTCTTCCTAAAAAGTAACCTATCTTATGTAGAATTTGATGTAGATTTCAAAAATAAAATTGGTTTTCCAAAAAAATTTAACCCCCAGCATATAATTTTGCTAAAGTAGTATATTTTTTTAAATATTTTTGAGAATTTTGGGTAAGGGGTAAATTTTTTTGGAAGACCAATTTTTCACGTTTGATTCCCCATGTGTTGTAGTACTTATTTATTAACCGAACAAGAAATGTTGAGGGTGTCCGGCCTTCTATAGTCATACTATCACACGACTCCGAAACATTGCCTTAATAATTTTCTCCTGATTTCGCCGGCGCTTCTGGTCCGACCGCGGTCCGCGGTTGGACCGGAGGCGGACCACGGTCGGACCGCGGTCGGACCGCGGTCGGACCGCGGTCGGACTGCGGTCGGACCGCGGTCGGACCGCGGTCGGACCACGGTCGGACCGGCGGTCGGACCACGGTCGGACTGCGGTCGGACCGCGGTCGGACCACGGTCGGACCGCGGTCGGACCACGGTCGGACCGCGGTCGGCGCGGTCCGGAGCATATCGGAGCTGGTTAAAATAATCTAATGCTAAGTTAGCATTAGATTATTTTATAAGTCCGACAGCAAAAGACTGGGAGCTGTGGGTTTGCAATTCATCTAATGTTTCAAACCATCCATAAGTTTCGCCGTACTGAAGGGAATGCCAATGAATTCGCGCCTTTTCTCGGATGATGTGGATTTACTGAAGAAATGTGAAGGCCGTCAACAAAAGGTTGGGAACTGTCGGTGCGCCATTCTACTAATGTTTCAAGCCATCCATATCTTTTCGCCGTACTGAAGAGAATGCCAATGCGTCCTGAATATCGACGATATGAAATTTAAAATACTCTAATGCGAAGTCCATATGCAAAAGATTGGGAGCTGTCAGTGCGCATTCCTACTTCTGTTTCAAACCATCCATATGTTTTCGCCCAACTGAAGGGAAAGCCAGCGTAATGTCGCGATCTGGTCCTTCCTAGATATAAAATCGTTAGATACCAAGAAAACTGGCCAGAGAGAGTTCGCCATGGAACTTTAGCCCGTGCTGTGCAGTTTGAATGACGTACTCCTGTAGAATAGAAGTATGTGAAGCACGGGCAAATCTCTGTATCTCTTGCAATTTTACGCAGCACGGGCTAAGTTTGATGGCGCGAACTCTACCTGGACAGACTATGGACAATCCTTGATATGATCATGACTGCGTGCGTACTTTACAGATCGCCTTGCCAAAGTCTGGGATTTGGAGCGGAGCTGCGAAGTGGGTCGACTAGGGCCCCATCCCAACAATGTGACCTCGGTACGGGTACGCGAAGCCACAGCCTACACCGTCAGTAATGCGTTCGTCCAAGTATGGGATCTGCGCATCGGCAGCTGTGTGAAAACGCTGAGGTATGTACTACCAGGACTCGACAGTAGAGAAGGACTATGAATCTGTGAACAAGGCGTGCACAGAGCTACGCCCGATTAGCGCCAAAAGCGTCACCCACCTGGGGACCCTGTCCTCCAACTGGGGAACTCCACCCAACGTGTTTTGAATCTTCGCATCGTTTCTTTTTGATGGACGCTTTATGAATATTTTCCCAGAGTATGGGGGTCGGGGTCCCCAGGTGGGGGACGCATTTGGCGCTTATCGGGCGTAGCTTTGCGCGCACCTTTTGTTCACAGATCCATAATTGTCCTCTATTATGGAGTCCTGATACTCGTATGAAAATAAATGTGGATTGTCTTTCTGGAATGAAACATAAACTTTACGAGTTGGCGCTGTTTCGTTGCAGTTCGTCGGGCTTGCGCACGGAAGGCGAGATGAGTTACGGCACGCCGTCGCGCACCAACACGCTGCCCAGCACCGAGTGCATGATCAACGCGCTGGAGTTGAGTCCGAATGGAGAATACCTGCTGACGGCGGCTGGCACGCAAGTTCGGGTGTGGGATACTGCCAGGTACGTCACAAACAGGGTCATGCTGTTACGTGTCTTTGGGAATGAATGTTGCCAATCTGGCAATAAATCTGGTGGCGCTAATGCCTAAATCGGAAATGTATTTTTGTTGCCTCCTTGTGCGTGTAGAGTGGGAATATTGGTTAATGTTTCAAGGAATCTATAAGTAGTGCGCTCGTAGTGTCATGTCATTAACACCGACTGAATGACATCAAAAAATGTATAGTTTATAGTTTTTGATAACTTGATATGACAGGTTTTCTTTCACCGTACTTTTGAATGTTTCGGAAGGTAATTCGCTGAGTGACGCAATACGCAAACCCCCTGCTCTTTGGGAATATTCGCTAGTGTTTGAAGGAATCGATACATAACTGTGCGCTCGTTGTTGGTACATGTAGGTACCAAAGCAGCAAGAAGTTCCCTGATTTTGGCTAATGTTTCAAATAAATGATAAATGTCTACTGCTGATTTAGTACTGTGATAAATAGCAGAACTCGTACTTGAGCGAATAGTTTTATTTGCAGATTAATCCCCACCGGTAAGCTGACCAAAGCCACGCAGAGTCCCAGCTCGGAAGTCACGTGTCTCTCCATCCTCCAATCAGCGCCCGGTACGGACGGTGATTGGGTACTAACGGGCTCACGTGACCACTACATCAAGCTGTACCAATTGGGCGCGGAAGGCGGCACGAGAGAACCCCGTCTGCAATTGGACCCGCCACACTACGACGGGGTCACGTGCTTGACGGTGATTGGAGGAAACGGGAAAGCGACCAATGACGGGGAGAGAGGCGCGGTGTCGGTGTTTTCCGCTTCCAGAGATCAGGTGAGTTTTATAAAGGATGGAAGGTCAACGGGTTATCGTTTGTTATCTTGCTGGCCTGGGTGAACTCGTGACTTTGATGTTTCGGCTGGTCATAATGCGGGGTTGCCTCGGGTCCACCCAGAAATATAGCGCAAGTAGCGAATAGGGAAGACTGGATTACGTCACGTAGGGCACTCTTCCCTTCTTCCCTTAGCACACTTTATGGATTGTTGGCTGGTTATTGCTTTATTCTGTGTTTTGACTACCTGGTAATACCGTATTTTTGGGTGTATAGCCCCATGAGGGTATACAAAAATTGAGAGGTCCAATGGGGGGGTTATACACTAGGGGGGGATATACAATGGGTGGGGATATACATAGGACAAAATTTATGTTTATGAGAGGTGTGTAGAGGCATGTTTTTGAGGTCAAAAGTATGTGTTTTAGGGCATAATCGCGGTTAAAACAGGGTTATTCTAGTACAAGACATGCTCAGCTAAGCCTACAGGCATAGCAGCATGGTGTAGGAGTAGCTATAGCTAGCATAGGACCAGCTAAATAGGTAGGTTAGGTACCTTCCAGTACATGGGGGGTTATACACCAGGGGGGGATATACAAAGGACAAAATTTATGTTTTGCCAATGGGGGGTTATACACTAGGGGGGATATACAATAGGGGGGATATACACCCAAAAATACGGTACCTTGGAGGAAGTAGCTACAGAAAGTTACCCTGTAGGATACTCTGGGGTAAACCCGGCCATGGAAAATTCAGCCCCTAAATCGATCGCTTTCTTGAACTCTCCTCTTTCAAGAAACAGCAAGTTCAAAGGAGCTTAGGCGGCCGGGTTTACCCCATGGCCGGGTTTACCCCACAGTACCCTACCCTGTATTAACTGTTCTCTTTTGTATTTTCAGAACCTGATGAAATGGCAGTTGCCCGCCGGTCGTCGCTTACACCAGGAGGTTAAGGCGCACTCCAACTGGATCATGGACACCTGCCACCTTTCCCTGCCCGCTACCTCTACCTCGTCGTTTATGGACCAGCAAGAGGGCATCCTCGCCTCCTGCTGTCGCGATGGAGTGCTGAAGCTGTGGCAGGTGTCCTCTTGCGCGTGTTTGGCGCAGTTAAAGGCTCACGGACAGTCGATCAACGCGATGGCTGCGGGAGTGGAGGAAAATGATGGGATGCTGTTTACTGCGTCCAGGTGAGTTGATTGATAGCTGTGTAGGTAGGGTAGTATGGGGTAAACCCGGCCGTGGGAAAATCAGGGGCCACCTTATCTTCAAGGCCGCGTATCTCAGCAACTAATGGAACGATCAATCGATTACTTGAACTCCCCTCTATCAAATGAGCCTGTTTGGTCATCTTTTGCTGAAACAGCAAATCACAGGAGCGTAGGTGGCCCGGTTTACCCCATGGTACCCTATGTTGTAGCGAGTAGGGTAATGCGGGATAAGTTGTGCCACATTTGCACCAAGTTATGCCAAAAATACACAGCGCCAATCCTTTTGGCTTTTTCTTCAAAAAACGATTATTTTGGTTTCTTCGATTGTAAGCTAACTTGTGATATTGATGTTTCAGCGACGGTTGTATTGGAATCTGGAAGCTCAACCATGACCAGTGTGCCGAATTGATTTCATCGCTGGAAGAAGTCACAGTTTAGCTAGTTGGTAGCTTTAGTTTCCCTGTCTCATCGGTACGATACGTGTACAATTACCATGTGGCCTTTTATCTTGAGTCAGTTTGGTTTTCTTTCCTTTTGGGGCATGCGGAACGGGCTGCGAAGGTTTCACTTTCTAGTGTTGTAAAACATAGTACCTAGTTTGTAGTTTTCTATCCATACGGTTGTGAACTGTGTACATACACACGCATGGTTTTATCATTGCAGTCCTAGTGTAGTGTAGCCAGCGTAGGGTACTGTAATGTAAGTCTGTAAGAGTGATAAAATGACCACGCGTGCTTGCAGCAATGTGAAAACTAAAATACCTTCACCAAGAGTGAAATTAGCCTATTATCTGTGACTGTGAGAATATGGTTGTGTTCTTCCTGACAAGAGGCATTCGGTATTATTATTCACTTAGGTCCTGCACTCATATAATTGATGTTTGATTTTGGTTGTGAGTTTAGCTTTCGGGTTGTACTATTAGTTTAAAACCCTACGACGAGCAACTGATATTGGATGAATGACTCTGTAAGCTTTACGTATTCTTGGTATTAGCCAGATCAGATGTGAACAGAAAAGTAAAAGCTCTTCAATTATTTGACTTTCATGCAAGCAACATGATTCTTCAAAATACATATTCACGTTCAATTAAGATGCTTGATTCTGCTTGTTCAGCTGGTTGTTGCAACTGGGAAGTCGAAGAAATTATGCATTCTTCGCCTGAAATTATAAGACAACAGCAGTCTCAGTAATTTAGACAATAACAGCTAATTTTTATTGTTCTACTTACGCTTGTTTTTCTCATATACTACTGTAGCAAAGCAAGCACTATGCGTGCGAAATAATTATGATGAGTTCACAAAACTTCTCTAAAGCAGCTGTTATTGCCTTTGCTTTATACGCTTGTGAAACATTAAGATCCGCTAAGCTGAACAACTCACATTTTTGACAGCAACACGACTAAAACGCACACTCAGCAGCTATTGAATGTAGTACGGCACAACAGATTCGAATGTAGGAGCGACGCTGGTGGCTGAGTGGCGAAGTGTCATGTCATCACAGTTCGGTGACCGGCAAGTTCGGATCCAGCCAGGGCCATTGCGAAAATTTTCGTTTGGAACTACTGCGAAACCGTCGCACAACGGACCCGTTATTTATGCCACCATTGGACGTTAATGCTGAAAAGAAAAGTAGTGACACAAAAAATGCTGAGACTAAAATTGCAGCTAAGAGAGGCAGCACTGTTGTTAGTGAGCTTTATTTTGCTAGTATGTACTGTACTATTTTGTGTTCCATGAGTGGAAAGTGGCAAGAAATGCTGCTACCAGCTACTGCTTGCTACCCACAAAACAAACAGCAAGCGGCTAATTGCAAGAGCTATAAGACAATGTAGTAGGCTTACAGTTGTAGCCAATACTGCATTTGCCGCGTTTCAGAGTCGAATGGCTAGGGTTAGCTGGGGTAATTTCTGACCACCCATCTCATTTTTGGGGACCTTAGCTTTTAGGCGGCCGGGTTTTCCCCCAGCTTACCCCGCCTCCCATGGGCTAGTCTTTGGCAATCTTTTTTACCTGAATTCTCTGTTATCGTCTGCAAGGCCCGGTTGTTCAAAACCATCAACTCGTCTTGAAGTGTGGCATCCACAAAATCTTCCTTTCCCGTAGCTTCTTTCTCCTCCATCCCTACTGGTGACGCCAATACATCCTCCTTTTGTGCTGACTTCCTCCTCAGTTCTGGAAGACTGAAGGAAGACTTTGCCTCCGCCCTGGCTCCGGTACCAGTAAAGCTATCTTCTTCCTGCAATTGGGTTGGGTTGTTTGGTTGGTTGTGGGGGTTAAGTTTTGTAGATGTCAGGGAGCTTTGTGCTTGAGGCTAGATATCCATTCCTCCTCTCTCATTTCCCACTCTCCCATATTAAACTCAACCCCACATATTCCCCCTTCTTTAACACATCTTCCTTCTCACACACATCTATTTTCCTTTCAACCTCCTTTTCATTTCTTACTACTCCACATAATAATCAAATATTTTCACTACACACCTTTATTCAAAAAAAAAAAAAAAAAAAACAATTTATTTTAAAAATCTTAATATTCATTCTTACTAATTCATCAAACAATTCAAAAATCACAAACCAAACAAATCACATAAAATGGAATGGGTAGAGGAAGATCTAGCTGCAGCTTTGTGCCCTTGAGATGAGGAAGTAGGCCGGCCGTGCAGCGACTGGGAAAGACGTTGAAGAATAGAAGAACTTAGGCGGCGCAAAAACGGTTTCCGTCTCTGACCGTTGTTGGATGCGGTGGTGGGATCTTTTTCATCCGCCCTAGAATTATTATGCGTTCTTGGTAACGGCATTTTTCTTGGCAGATAATTGTTTGCAATGAGATTAGGTAAAGCAAATGAAAACTGATTTGAGAAGAGGGCACCATTCTTCTACAAAAATACAAAGCTTACGTTTTTTTTTTTTTTTTTTTTTTTTGCGAGACCGTACCCCACAGGGTCGGCTGTAGGTGAAACCCACCTAGTCTCCTCCGAACCTTTAACAACGCCCGTTATGGTGGGCCAGTCCAGTGCCGCAAGGCACGACCAACAATGGCCCGAACCAGGGAAGGGCTTGGCACGAAGCCGAACAGCCATCAGCGACCACTGGTCGGGGTGTGCTGACCCGAAGGAAAGCACTGGTGCCTTTAGAAGCCAGCGAGCGGGCGCACCATACTGCCGCTGGGGTTGCCAGTCGCTTTAATCCCACCTGGCGAGAGTGGGAACTCATGACGCAGAGGACGGCAGATCGGACGCAGCCCGTCTTACCGCCTGCGCCACGAGCGCGACAAAGCTTACGTTTTGAGTAAGCGAGCCGTCTCTTCGCTATGCTCAAATTTGGGAGAGGAGACCGCGGATGAACTGGGAGCCCGGTTGCTCAAATTTCCAATTGACAACCTGGCTGGCTTCTTTTCCGCTCTCGCCTCCTTTACGCTGATCGGAGGAGCAGCGGCCATCTCCGGTGGGCCCAGATAGACCCCGCCAAAGGGATCTTGAAAGACACAGGCAGAAGAGAATGCGCTGTCTGGAAAAATAGGAAAGAGAAATAGGCAATTCAAACAGAAAATTCAAGAAGGGTAAGAAAGAACCAACCTTTGTGCAGGGTATCTTCAGATGGAACATCCTCCCCAGCTTCCCTGAGCATAGCGACGATATCACGCAGTTCTGCCATTCTCTGAAAAGAATAGCTACAGTATGCAACTTTATTCCATGTCGGTCTATAATAGTAATAATGCCTTCAAATTTCACCTCTCCAAGAAACTGATGCCAGACTTGGTTATCCTGTTCCACCCTCATCAGTCTCTCCCTGGGGTCCTGCAGCTCGTCCGCTTTGGCGTCTGCAGCTTCCAAAGTAGATGCCTGCTTGCCAGCATTGCCCACCATACCGGCGCCGGATTTTAAGAGACCGGGACGATAACGCCTTTCTGCGGTGCCCTTGGGGTTTTTGGCGAGCTCGTAGCACTGCAAAGGTATAAGAACAATCGAAATGAGAATGTTGTAGGCCTATTTGTTTTATTTTTTATTTTATTTTATTTCACACAACCCCAAAAAATGTTAATGTACCTTTGGTACGAACACCAAGCACAAGGTGAGCGTGGTGCAAAAGATGATGAAAATCGAGGTCAGGGCGTAGGATTCGTTCTTCCTCGTGCTCAGAATGAACGACAGTGAAACGCCCAGAATGCACATGAGCACCACGTTATAGACGGCCATGCCGATGTATTTGCTGTCGTTTAGAGCCGGCACGTTCACGTGACGC
This sequence comes from Epsilonema sp. ZAB3_2, assembly GCA_030247985.1. NCBI lineage: Eukaryota > Metazoa > Nematoda > Chromadorea > Desmodorida > Epsilonematidae > Epsilonema > Epsilonema sp. ZAB3_2. Next base: position 15,036 of record JASAMW010004817.1, read on the forward strand.
GTTTCCCATGCCAGAAAACAGCCCAACACCTGGAAACAATTGACAAATAATTAATATTGACAATAAAGACTTTTTCTTGCTGAGCGGGCATGCGGTAGTGAGTCATAAGAGGGTTTCCTTATGCTCGCTCAGTGTTTAAGATATATATTGTGCCAATAAGCGCTCGCGTCATGAACCGAGCATTTTTATATTTACCATGAGCAGTCCTTTGTATCCAAACAGAATCAGTTGAAATACGATGGCAAAGCGACTTTCACAGACTTCGATGGTCGGCAAGATTACCGTATCATCAGCTTCGATTTTTCTCTGAAAAATAGGGCCATTCCCAAACCGCATGTATTTTTTTCTGACCATTCTACAAAAAGTCGCTGGTAGATTTTTCCATGTTGTGATACCTGATTTTTGAGCGGTTGAATGACGGTTGACATGGGCGCCACAACTGCCCAACAAGCCAAAATTACTACGTCCATCAGTAGTAAAACAGCGACGATTAGGAAAAGCTTGTAGTCTTTTATTGCCTGCAAATGAATCACTACAAGCGTAGCCAAAAAAGTTTAAAAAATAGGTGTAAAAACTAAACAATAAAATAAAAGAGAAAGTCAATAAGATAAATTGAGCTCACTTTTTTATTGAGCTTGATATTCGTAAAAATGGAATGAACCCGCCAAGTTTTACTGAAGAGTGAACCGAAAGCTATGGTAAACCCGCAGCATAGGAGCCATATTTTCGCCTGAAAAACAGCACAACAAAATTTTGTCACATTGCAGCATGACGATCTTATCTTACCTACTCTTGGTATTTTGTCAGGGCATTAGTAAGTGTTTAGTTACGTACAGTACATTACAGTATCAGTATGTAGTACGTACGTAGCAAAGTCCCGTAAACGAAGAGTCTGAAACAAATCGTGTGTCCAATCCGAGAACTATTACGCTACAGTAGACAAGAATTGAGCCAACGATGATGAGATTGTTCATGTTCGGACTTGACATGCGGATAAATCTAAAAAGAAGCACTGCTCTCCAAAAAGAAGAAGCAGTTTTTACTTTTCATCTCATTCAATCCAGAAAATTGCTAGCCGTCATTTTTGCTCATCCAAGTGTAAAACCATTCAATGATTACTGCGCAGATTTCAGCGGTGTAAAATAGAACCAAACTTAAAGGGGAACTTTGCGCGGAAAATTCGGGGTAAGGCCACACACATCATTAGATAGAGCATAAAAAATGCTGCAAAACGCACCAAGTCCCATCCCTCTACGTTGCGTCGTTCTTGAGTTATGGGCTTCAACTGATCTGTGAACGGGAAACTCAGCTTGAGAGCACGTAGCTCGCTAACCATTCCACCGATCGGAATAATTTTGCTACCACCGTGCGCTCCGTTTGGCGTTCTACCTTTTTGTTGTATAAAGTTTTGCTGTATCTTCACTGTCTGTGGCATGAGAAGCCCAAAAACAGGTGTCCTTGCGCAGTTTAGCACACATTTCGTCCACGTCCACATCATGGACGAAATGTGTGCTAAACTGCGCAAGGACACCTGTTTTTGGGCTTCCCATTCCACAGGCAGTGAAGATACAGCGAAACTTTATCTACTTATAAATAGAGGAGCTGTTCGTCCGTCCGTTCGTTTGTTCGTCCGCGAAGAGCGCTAACAGAAGTAGGAGAGTTCACGAATGACATAAAGGGTTGCGCTAACAGAAGTAGGAGAGTTCACGAATGACATTGAGTATGAAGAAAATGTTCACAAATGACATAAAGGGTATGATGAAATAGAATGTGATGTCATGCACTCCTGCAGCAGCGCCCATTCACGTTCATGAATGACTGCTCCCACAGAGATGCATGTTCACAAATGACATAAAGGGTGTGATGAAATAGAACGTGACGTCATCCGCTCCCCCAGGGGCGCACGTTCACGAATGAAAACGTTCTGAGGAGGGTTTGAAGACAACGAATGACATAAAGGGTGAAGAAAACGTTCACGAAATGAAAATGTTCATGAATGACATAAAGGGAAATGATAGGGCAAAAAGAAAAGGTTCACGAATGACATAAAGGGTATGAAGAAATGTAATGTGACATATCCAAGAGTATGAAGAAAAGGTTCACGAATGACATAGAGGGTCTGATGAAATAGCGTAAATGTCATCCACTCCCACAGCGGCCCATGTTCATGAATGACATAAAGGTAGATATGAGGTGTGATGTCATCATTTTGGAATAATTTTATATCGGTGGATAGAGGGGAAGGGTATGAAGAAATGTGGTGTGATGTCATCATTTTGTAATTTTATAATGGTGGATAGAAGGGTAAGGTACGTATGAAGAAATGTGGGTGAAGAGGGATATGAAGAAATGTGGTGTGACATCATCATTTTGGAAAAAATTTTATATCGGTGGATATAAGGGTAGGGTATGAAGAAATGTGGTGTGACATCATCATTTCAGAATAATTTATATCGGTGGATGGAAGGGTAAGGTATCAGCATGCCCTTAAAAATTCCGTGCCAATAAATTCTTCATACAAATAACGTACTGTAGTCTTTATCCAACTTCTGGAGACTGCACGGTACCTGCGAGGAAGAAGCCAGCAAGGCCAGCGAAGCTGGCCGCAGGTGGCTGGTACAACAAAAAGGTAGAACGTCAAACGGAGCACACGGTGGTAGCAAAATTATTCCGATCGGTGCAATGGTTAGCGAGCTACGTGCTCTCAAGCTGAGTTTCCCGTTCACAGATCAGTTGAAGCCTATAACTCAAGAACGACGCAACGTAGAGGAATGGGACTTGGTGCATTTTGCAGCATTTTTTATGCTCTATCTAATGATCAGTGCAGGCTTACCTCGAACTTTCCGCCCAAAGTTCCCCTTTAAGACCCTTTACTACGTACGTACTTGTGATTCCTGAATTTCACGTTGACAGCGAGAAAAGTCGATGCTAAGATCAAGCCGACACTGGACAAGCTGCACATCAC
>JASAMW010004818.1:0-12927 GCA_030247985.1 Epsilonema sp. ZAB3_2
TGGGACGCTGATGCCATGGTGATCAAACTGAAGTCTCTCTTAGACAAGACTGCTCAAAAATGCATAAAAGTTAGCGTGGAATGGTGAACAGACTTGAAAGAGCGAGAAAAAAGCGAAAATGCAAATCCGTTGCCCCGCCTCAGTGCCCTGCCTCCGTTTTGCGCCAAAAAAGGCGCCGCAACTTTGACCGCTTACAGCGCCATGACAATGCAATCTAGGAAGCTAAAATTTTGGCTGCATCAACGTTGAAGTCTTGGCTATTCAACGCAAAAAACCGCATTCGAATGTGACACTCCGGTGGGGAGATATAAGCACAAACATCCGGCGAGTATATTATGAAACACCCTGTATATCCCCCCCCCCCCCCCCAGTGTATAACCCCCCATCAGACCTCTCGATTGTTGTATAGCCCCATACACCCAAAAATACGGTATTATAGTCTGCTATGGACCAGTTGCGTTGTCCTCATTGGGTTGGTCGAAAGTGACCCCGCGGTATTTAGTGAAAGCTTAGATCGGTGCTGTGGTCGTCGACGTCGTTTGTTGTCTTTTCTTCTCTTCGCTCGCTCCCAGATGACTGAACGACGTCGACGTTTCTGTTGGCATCAATCTTCTAAGCTCTCACTAAATACCGTGCGAGGCAAGCTCGCGACCACCAAAAAGGTATGACGCAACTGGTCAATAGTCTGTGGCCGGAGAGAGTTAGCCATGTGGAACTAGCCCGTGCTGCGCAGTTTGCCCACCCACTCTTTCGATTTTTGCAAAAATGTAGGGTAGTTCGGGGTAACCCGGCCATTCGATTCTAACACAAAAACGGTAGTTAGGTGGTCGGGTTCATATTTACCAACCCTATGGCCGGATTTACCCCGTGCACAAACTTACCTCCCCTGCCTCTGCCTCTTCCGACCCTGTCCACCAGTTCCTTGACTTTGACGTCTTTGTTGCTCTGTAGCAATTGCGGATTCTCCCGGAGATATTGCGCCTTCGCCTCTTTGCCCGCCTTCTCCACCACGTCAGCGTGCAACTTGTCCATCGGCGTATCCGGAGCGCAATTTTTACCCTCCCTGAACAAAGAATGCAACAACGTTAAAGGGCAGATGCGGCAAAGATTTGCCCATAGTGAAGGCGAGGATCGATTTTTCAACTTTCCTTCGGACGTTTCCGCGCAATTTATTAAAAAACGCCTTTATAAGTGGGGTTTCTCTGCGAGGAGGCAAAATCGCGTCGAGACATGGGAGTGGGATCGATTCAGCATGTAAAACTGCATAGGTTCACCAAAGGAAAGGTGAAAAATCGATCCTCGCCTTCACTATGGGCAAATCTTTGCCGCATCCGCTCTTTAAAGGGTTACCCCAAGTCTCCGTCCAGACATGCAGATGTACTGTATGTGCGTTAGGCAAGAAAATACACTTAACGCATCCTCTATTTCGGTGGTCACACCAAGAAAAACGCGACCTCAGGGTTCGGACGGGAAGGACCAAAAAAATATAAAGGACCCAAAATAAAAATAAAGTACCAGAATAAGGCAGTCCATTACCATACATGAACAGTTTATTGCACGCATTCAGCACCTCTGGTGCATATCACGCAACGCGAGCAGAAAAATTGAAACAAGAGATCATGTTTTTTATTTGCGAGCGAAGCGAGCAGAAGTTTTTCTGCAAATTCGAATTCTTTTATTTACCCAAAAAGTATAAAATTTGAGTATCATTTCATTTCGAGTATCAAATAAATTCGAGTACAAACTGAGCATCTCGAGCATTTCCAGAATACATGAGCACCCTGATGATGATTAGCTAATATTAGCTAATCAGCTGAGCTAAATGGCTGCATCTATCTATAGCTTATGACCACTTTACATACAACGCAGGCAGCTTCAGGTACCCTACAATACATGGGGTTACACCAGGAATACTTGGAAACGGGATTCACTCAAAATAATGTATGAATGGGAGAAATTGTGGTCTGCGAGCGAAGCGAGCAGAAATTTTTTTGCAAATTTGAGCCAACCTTGCCCTAAAACTTCACTCCAAAAAAATTTATAAAGGACCGACATGCAAATAAAGGACTTTTAAAGGACTTAAAGCACCTCGACAAAAACAAAGCACTTTTAAAGCACTTAAAGGATTTAAAGGACCCGTCCGAACCCTGCGACCTATAAGGCGGCCAAGCGACCTACAAGCCGGGAATGGCATTTTGCTTGGTGCGACCATCAAAATACAGGATGGGTTAAAATACAAATGCGTACCCCTTTCCGAAGTGAGAATACGGGTCCCTGGGGTTCAGGAGAGCGCTGCAAACGTAACACAAATGCGCACCGCATGGACACGTCATGTGATTACATCCGTCCGTCTTGATAAGGCTGAAAAAAGAGCAAAAAAGCGTTCACATATACAGACAGATACATTTGGCTCATTATTGGGTGTAGCAAGAATCGAACCCGCATTGGAGTACCCAACCAAATTCGGCACTTTTACCCATTGAGCCACCAAGTCAGGTATACATATCAAAGTCAAATCAAATCAGTAGGCTTTCATCGCGTAAATTAACTAGGTGAAACTCAAGCAGGATTTGAACCCCCGCGGTCAATCTTCATAAACAAACATCGCTCTTATCCACTAAGCCACGGGTGTACCCCAACCAAAACGTAGAAATCTCACCCTTTCTTGCACTTGGGACACGTGCGTTTGAGCGCTTCCGACATGGCGTTCTCCACATAAACGCGCATTCGCGTCTCTTCGTCCTTCTCGACTTCGTCGCATTTCAACGGAACGTGATTCTCTTCGTTGCACAGTCTGAACGAAGAATGCAAACTCATACGCATGCACTGCACAGGGAAGTAATGTACAAGCGTGAGTGAGGGTGCTATTGTGGGTAAGGCATCGTAATAAAATGGGGGCTGTGCTGTGTTATAGCTTTTGTCATCGCGGACCAGTTGTGCTAGAATATGGGTGGTCCCGAGTTGACTTGACCCGTCTGTATTATTACGCTTTTTCAGTGGATTTTATCCCTCCCCCTTGCCCTTACCGATCAACTAAAATGCACAAAAAAGTGAAATACAGATTCAGCTAGCGACCAACCATAAGTCTTAGCGAAACTGGTCCATAGTCTGTCCATGAGCGTTGTCTCTTAGCCTATTGCTCTATTTGTTACTTTGCGCTAAAGCATTACGGGTGGTTGCGCGCGAGCTACTACCCCTCTGTTTTTGGTAGGTGCGTTTCTTACCAATGAACCCTCCAGGTAATTCTTAGCGCAAGTAGCGAACATCCAAACAAGTAATAAGGCTCTCTTTTTCGGCCAAATTCCCAAAAAGCCGACCCCGTTTAAAACATTTCCTATTTTTCAGCCAAAATTCCAACATTCGATTCCCAGCGGTAACTAACCCTGCCTTTTTTCTTTTACCCTATCTTCTTCCAAATCGATCCTTACCTGCAACTTTCCTTCAAGCAATCAGGATTGAGACACTTGAAAACTCTCTCCTCCTCTACTGTTCTTTCCATCACGACCACAAAATCACAGAATGGGCAAGCGTGGATGTTCTCCAAGTTCGCGGTTCGGATTTGGGAGCGTGTACAAATTACGTCAGGTGGTAGGGGAGGGGGGGGTCCCCCCCCCCTCCCCCCTGGCCCAGCCTCTGACGTCAGTCTGCCGGGGGGGGGGGGGGGGTCGGCGCTCAGATCTATATGCTGACGCTGACGGGAATTACGTACGTACATACGTACATACATACACTGTACATTACAGTACATATCTATTACTGTACATACATACAACATTACTTAGTACATACACAACATGCTGCATATTATACCATACATGCATGCATGCATGTATTATGCATGCATTTGTACATACGTATACGCAAGTACTATTACTACTGGTGTCACCACCTCTGACGCTGACGGGGGGGGGGGGGGGGGGGGGGGGGTACGGCCTTTGGGCCAATTCTGACGCTATTCTGACGGTCGGGGGGGAGGGGGGGGGGGGGGTACCCATCCATTTCGGCTGAAAACCACCTGACGTAATTTTTACACGCTCCCTTTCTTCATTCCTCCTTCTTCTCAGCAACAAATCCACCAGGCTAGGCTTGAGCAGATTTCTGAGCAATTCCAAGCTCAATTCTGAGTCACACGAGCCCGACATGCACCGAATACGGTGTTCTCCTGGCAATAAAACAATGAATAGGAGTTTAAAGACAAGCTCATAGGCGGATAAAAGCTTGACACATGAAAGTTACGAGTTTGCAAATCTATCTAGTAATATGAACGCAAAACAAAAAAGCGCTTGCGTTCTACAAAAATGGTATGAAACATCATACTCCCTGGTCACTTGGGAGTCACCCGAACGTGCCAACGCGATGAATCATTACTACAATGAAAGCCATCAACACTAAACCTAATTAGATGAAACATCAGATTTCTCAGTTTACCCAAATCGCAGTACGGCTATGCCCAACTCGAAAAAATGATCAACGAATGTGAAACCACCTTTCTCAACTCACCCAAAACTCTACAAGTCACTTGGCAGGGTACTGTGGGGTAAACTCGGCAGCCTTGCCGCCTTTCAACTTGCTCTTACATCAGATGATGAATCAAATAGCTCATTTGAAAGAGGAGAGTTCAAGGAATCGATTGATTTGATATAGGCCTAGAGTCTGGGAAGAAGGAGTTGGCTACGGGACTCAAGTCGTCCTGCGTAGTTTGCATGTACTTTTGCTAAATAGGAGTACACGAAGCATGGACAGAAATCCGCATTTGTGTATCTATCTACAGGGTGTCTCATAATAAACCGAACACTTTTCCGTGCATGTAACTCTGGAACCACACGTTAGATTTTCATTCGATTTTTTGTATTTAGTAGCCAAGGCTTCAACTTAGATGTGTACAAAACTTTAGCTTCGTAGGCCCAGTGGAAGGTGCTTAAACACCTTCTTTCTCCGGCCGTCAAAAACGAGGGTTTTTCTAACTGGTAGTGCCGATTTAGGGGTGTTTTGTGCATGGGTCTAAGATAAAATTTGTCTCGTAATGAAAAAAGAGGTCCCAGAATGCTAGGAAATGTGTATCTCATGCAATATCCCCAGTGCCAGCATAGCAAACGCATGGAAAAGGGTATCTTGAAGAATTAAGACCGAAATTTTCTCCATACTGAAGAAAAACGTCGATTTTGAGCTTCGAGATTCAAACCGTCGCAACTTCCGAAGTATGTGGAGAAAATAGTTGAAATTTTGTACACATCTAAGTTGAAGCCTTGGCTACTAAATACAAAAAACCGCATGAAAATCTAAGGTGTGGTTCCAGAGTTACATGCACGGAAAAGTGTTCGGTTTATTATGAGACACTCTGTATTAAACACGCAACACGCCTTGAATGCGATGGCCAACTCTTGCTGGCCTGACTATCGTAGGCGTATTTGTCTCAATTAATCGTCTTTATTCACAAAATTGATGATGCGAATAAAATAATAGTATCAAACACCTGCAACAACGCAGACATTTTAGTCGGTCAATTGGTTGTTGAGAAATTCAACCTGAAAATGAGGTGACCGGATTTACCCCCTAGTACCCTACATACTTTTTACGTACCTTCGCCCAGTTTCGTTTCCGCGTGCTGTCGTATACAGTCGGTGCAGTAGGAGTGTCCGCCTTCGGCACACGGCAGCATATCCTCGGGTAGTCGGTCGTCCTCGCAGCACAGATCGCATTCCACGAGAGTGCCTTGCTCCCGGGCCAGTTCCAGTTTCCGTTCGCGTTCTTCCCGTTGGGCTTGTTGGTAATCTATTGCAGAAAAGTCACCTGGTTACTGTGTATACTTATGTACGTACACATGGGAAGAAACAACTGAGCTATAGAAGAAGTTGGGGCAGATCAACTAATGTTTCAAAACTTTTATAAAAGCGACCACAGAGTAATCATAGTTCAATTTAAAGCGCCTAACTTCCAGTAATAATACTTATACTTATTCACGAGTTGCAGTAAAAGAAAGTACTGGGTCGTGAGCTGACCCCTCTTAGTAACCGTGATTTTCATCAGTGCAAATTTTGATCGGCGTCGGCGGCTCGGTCGACGCTGTTTACTATCCGCTCGCTTTCTTTTTCTTCCCAGCTGCCTACTCGACGCCGACACCGATCATAATTTGCACTCAGAATCACGGTTAAAAAGAATGGTCACACGCGGACCAGTACTGTACTTTCTTTTACTGCAACTCGTGAATATTGCAGAAAAGTCGTGTGCAATTACGGGTTGTAGAATTCAGTACAGTACACTCTATTCGCTACTTGCGCTGAGGAAAAAGGCAAAGCTCAGGCTATAGTGAACCCTAACCTACAGCAATAAACAAAGCTCGCTAAAGCCCAAGATCATAGTTACTGTTGTATGTACGTACAGATGGGAAACAATTTCATACAAGTTGGGGATATGAGCTAATGTTTCAAAAGTTCTATAAAGCAACCACACAGTCAACGTGGGCTAATTTCTTGTTAGCACCAGCAAACGTTTCTACGAGCTAAATCGCCACTCTTCGATTATAGTACTCAACGTGGCACTTTCTTGTATACGGCTTTGGTTTCTAACGTAGCTTGTCTTGTAGCAAATTTTCCCCGTTACAAGATTCAAAGACAAAACAGTCGACACACGGGGACACACCTTCAAAACTCTCCTAATTTTTCAGCTAAAACAGCTCTAACTCGCGACCATCCAGAAACTTTCACCGCAACCAGTGGATACTTAGGGTACTATGGGGTAAACCTGACCATGAGAAACCCGGTTTCCTATAAGCTTCAGAGCTGCATATCTCAGCAACCAATGGACCGATTGAGACAAAATAAAAATATCGACTGATTCCTTGAGCTGTTTGGTTCATCGTTTGCTGAACCCAGCAAGCTCAAAGGAGCGTAGGCGGCCGGGTTTACCCCATGGCCGGGTTTACCCCACAGTATCCTATTATTTAGTTACACATACCTTTGATTTCCTGTTCAAACAGGGCGAACTGCAACTCGCGAAAGAAGATCTCTTCGATTTCCTCAGGCCAAGCCTCATCTTCGGTTCTTTCCTGACCCGCTCGCAAATACTGGCCTACCGTCCTGCGTACTTTAGCCCGACCCTTCTTGGTAGAGGATAGACGTTTCCTCGTCTCACCACTGGATCTACCTGCAAGCAAATGAGAAAAAAATGGCAGCAGAAAAGTCAAGAATATATAACTCCTGGATTGGGAAGAATGGGCGCCGTAAGAATATGGGCCAACGCCTGCACGTTTCTTTTCACTATGTCGCCCATTCTTCCCAATACAGGAGTTGTATATTTTTGGTAAAGTCAAGGATGAGTGATCGATATGCCGTTTCTTTAAAGATAATATCTGATTATTGTCATTATGGGTTCATGAGAAAAAATGTTGAATAGGACGGTGTTCCTACCAGTAAAATTTGAACAGTCACCAGAGTCGTGTAGTTGTAGTTGAGAAAAAACCTCGTGAGGTAGGGTACCACCGGGCAAAATGGGCCGTTTTATCAGTGGAGAAAACTTATGTAAAAAGAATGGATCAAAGCAGCAGCTGAATGGGCCTACGTACAATCGTAACTAATCAAAGGCTGGATTTTTACCCTGCAGAATCCCACAGTACAGTATCGTTTTCCAATCAGTTCACAGTGGCCCATGCCAACGACTTTACCCCAAGTGACCGATTGCGTCCCACCCAGGAATCGATCCACCCTCCTCTCCCTCTTCCCCGCCCTCTAACCACTCAACCACCGCCCCATCTCACCTCCACTGTCCACTTGAGCCTCTTGAATCTTTCGCAACGTAGGCAAGTAGAGCCCGCCGTTTTCCTTGAGCATTCTCTCCAAATATTCCGGCCTCATTAGCTTGAAATCGTTGCGAAGTCGCACTTTCGCGTGCTGGGTATAAAGGGCGCTCGGCGTCCTGGTCGACACGTCGCTTTTCTTGGGCAGAAAGTAACCTTCGGGGTCGTTGTCGAAAATGCGGAGGTATTCGGCGGGGTCGAAAGCGCCCGGGTCGAGAAAACTGGCCCGTCTTTTCGCGCGACGCTCCGATTTCAGACGCGCTCTGAATTTGGGATAGCCCGAATCCTATAACCAACAGTACATCCAAAGATATGCAACTCCTCCCGAAATTCAAAGTCTCAGTGCGCAACCGACGCCAACCGACCGATATATGGAAGAGTTGCGCAACCGTCGCCAGGCAACAAGCGAGTTGCACAACTGACGCCAACCGACATTTGGAAGTTGCGTAACCAAGGCAATGGTTGGCGTCGGTTGCGCAACTCACATATGTTGGATGGCGACGGTTGCGCAACTCCTCCATATATCGGTTGGCGTCGGTTTAGACTTTGAATTTCGGGAGGAGTTAACTCCTGTATTGGAAAGAATGGGCGACGTAATGGACAGAAACGAGAGAAGGCATCGGTCGGTATTCGCCCCTAAATTTCGAGGTTTTCTCTCAAATTTCTATTTTTCGGTTGCCCTATTTTTCGGGTTCTACGAAACCGGAAATTAGAAAAACCCTGGCTAATTTTCGGTTCAAATTTATTCCCCCCTCCTCCTCAGTATTCACTCACGCATCCAATAAATAGAGATGGGCCGAGACTGGATTGTTGCTGAAATCGAGATCGAGACCGAGACTTAGAATTTTTTCCGAGACCGATACCGAGATTAGGGAATTTTGCCGAGACCGAGATTAAGTATTGGTATAAAAACTTATGGCATTTCGTTTCATTTTTTCCAATGGTCTTTTTCTATATAAAAATAATGATGGCAAAAACAGTGGTGAATAGGTGGTTGACTTCTATTTGCTACTTTACTTGGCTAAAGTCGCCCTGCCAGAGAAATTTTTTCATGATAGGCAGCTCAAATCTCAGCGGAAATGCATGAAATTGCTTGTGATAGCACGATTTAAATCTAGTCTCGGTCTCGCCTAAAATAGGCCCTAAAAGTTGCGAGACCGAGACCGAGAATTTGAAAATTCTGAAGTCGAGACCGAGACCGCCAAAAATGATCGAGATTTCCGAGACCGAGAGTCTCGGCCCATCTCTACCAATAAACATATCAACTTGTTCTTACCTTTGATAACTGTTCCATAAGCTGTGCTCCAGTCATATCCGTCTCCAGAAACTGTTTCAACACGTAATGAGGGTCCACGTCAGGAAAAGCGTCCAATATCTGTCTCGCTTCACTCTGCTGTTCCTTGCGCAGAAACCCGAACATGTTTGACGTGATCGCAGACTGTTCTGTACTGAGTAGCACAGGTTGCGTCGCGTGTGAGGGGCCTAAAACAAAGAGATGCAGCAAATATTCAGATACAAGCCTTTTGAGTGGTCGCTAGATGGCCTATTCAGCAGTACTTTAGCTTAGCAGTAGTCCGCCACACACGTGTGGTGAGTAGTAAACTACCGGTCACGGTGAATTCACCGTGAGCTTGAACTGCGAGTTTCGTTCTGCGTGTAGAGCATTCTGACTAGCTCGCACGCGCGAAATTTTTCTCACGTGTTCACACGTGATCAGTTTCAAACTCCCGGTGAATTCACCGGCCTCCCTAAGCTTCATCGCATAGATACTTATGGGGAATTCTCCGGGAGTTTACTCAACACCTGTGTGGCGCACTAGTGAGCACCTCTTCCGTTTAACACATACCCCGAAGAGGCGTCATTTTTGGCAACACGTCGCTCAGTTGTTCTCCGTTTCTTGTTATTTTGTTGACGTATGTATGTATGGGTGTCATTGGTTTGTTGCCGGTTTGTTGATGAACGGACAACAAACCGACGACAACACCCATATATCATTCCTCCACAAACGAACAACAAACACAACAAATGTGCGACAACGTCTCATCGGGGTTACGTCTTCCATTCTTCCCCTAGTCCATTTATGAATTCTTGCCTTCACTAACCTGGTTGATCTTCTTCTCCTTCATTCGCAATGTCCAGAAGTTCCTTCGTTGTTTCGGGTGATGGGGGTGTCGCCTGAATGGTCAAAGGTGCTTGAAGTTCGCGTTCCAGATCTTGCTCTGTTATCCCAGCTTCTAGCCTTCAACACAACACAACACAACCAAGTAGCAGGGTTTTATGGCGTAAACCCGGCCACCTACGCCCTAAGAACTTGCTGTTTCACCAAAATATGAACCAAACAGCTCATTGGAAAGAGGAGAGTTCAAGGAATCGATTGATATTCTATTTGCCCAATCGGGCCATTGGTTGCCGAGATATGCAGCCCTGACTTATGGCCGGATTTTCCCATGGCCGAATTTATCCAACAATACCCTACACAATAGTCTACCAGGTGAGAGTTGACTCTGGGCCCAGCCGAACTTACTAGTAGCTGACCAGAGTCAACGGTGCCTCATCTCATCTCACAGATCGGACGCCACCCGTCTGATGGCGCGTTCACCAGGCGTCCGTCACGTCCGTCCGTCAAATCCGTAAAACGTATCTAGGAGTACACGGTTGTTTGCGGTGTGCCATGTACTCCTAGATACGTTCTACGGATTTGACGAACGGACGGACGGACGTGACTATAGAGTGACGGACGTCTGTTGGACGCGACATGAGCCAGTCGGTTACCTGGCGCACAGCACAGCAGGGTCCGAATCCGGGAACTTATCTCTCAGTCTATCCACTGCGGCGAAAATCGCCGCGTAATCTACAGGTTTCTGAGCTGCAACATCAACTTTCTCAGTTGATCCAGTAGCCTCCGCTTCGTCAGTTTTCGCAATCTTCGTCGCTATATTGCCGCTACCATTTGCAGCTGCCTCTGCATTTGAAGTCGTCGCTCTTTCGTTATCGTCGTCGTTTATCAAATCATAGAGAGCAGAAGCGGCTCCGTGTTTCCTCTTCTGACCGCTAGGGGGACTGCGCAACAGATGATTTACAGCGAGATTCAGTCGAGTTTTCTGATCAATAAATCGATGCAAAACGCCCCTCAGTTGCTCTCGATTGTAATTCGGGAACATTGAACCGAGTTTTTCCAATTCTTTATTGTACTTTCGTTCCGCCTTGGCTTCTGCTTCCAGATTTATTTTGCTGCCGCCAGGTGGCGCTTCGGCCATTTCTTCTCCGCTGCTGCCAGGTGCTTCAGGTACCATTTTTTCTTCTTCATGACGCTCGGAATCGCTATTATGCGTTCTTGATTGTGCAGCATCTTGCATGGAAATATCCTCGTTACTTGTTGAAAGATCGATGAGGTCGCTATCAAGATCGCCCATTGTTCAATGTATGAGGAATTGACCGTTTGGTATGGTGTCGCACCAATCGATAGAATTCTCCTTAGGATCTGAAACAAATCAAAACAAGAATAATTTATCATTTTTTCACACTGTTTGCGCAATAATTTGCTAAAAAATACATCAAAAATTTTGCAAAAAATTTCCGCTTTCCCAAAACAAAAAATGCGCGCTTTTTTCTGAATGAACTTTCTTTCTTATTCTACGGGTAATGTTTTGCGTGAATTAGGTATGACGTAAAATGTCCATGAAAATCCATGGATTTTGTGACCGTAAATAGCGTGAAATAGATATTACAATACAACAGATGATTACGAAATTTGTATTTGTGGCGACTGGCGATTGCGAAAAAATTCCGAAATTTTGGTGAAAATTCCGGCTAAAAAATGGTGCGAAAACTGAAATTTCACGAGCAGAAACTGTTGAAAAAGGTCGACTTCATCTCTTGGGAGCTCGACAATAATGTGCACGAAGCGAAAGTTATTCGCAAGTTTCATTTGAAGCGAAGGGAAGAATACACAACGTAAGCTGAGTTGATTATGTTGTCCGCTTCACACGCCAAGTTTCATTATTTTCTTTCCAACAAATGTGTAGACAGATTTCGTATTATATTTTTCGTGAACCGTCATTCTTACCGGTTTACGAAATGAAGTATTATTGTGTTTATTTTGCAGTTACAACAAGTTGTCAAGAGAAATTCGCGAATTGGCAAAGAAAATCAGAGATCTCAACTCAAAGGATCCATTCAGAGCTCAGGCTACCTCAGATATGTTGACCAAACTGTACAACGTGGGTCTGATTCCCACAAAAAGGGGCTTGGATTTGTG
Organism: Epsilonema sp. ZAB3_2; assembly: GCA_030247985.1. Taxonomy (NCBI): domain Eukaryota; kingdom Metazoa; phylum Nematoda; class Chromadorea; order Desmodorida; family Epsilonematidae; genus Epsilonema; species Epsilonema sp. ZAB3_2. The sequence continues at coordinate 12,051 of JASAMW010004818.1, forward strand.
TGAAAAAGTTAGCGCTTCTTCATTTTGCAGGTAAAATTTGACCATGTTTGTCGGGTTCACAAGTGTTTTTTTCTTCCTTTGAGTTCACTGAAAGGTGACGGAAATTATTCTGTTGGGCGAGGTCGCATATAGCGCTGCGCACACGTAGTAGCGTTTATTGTTGCAAAACTTGTTCATGTGCTCATTTTGTTTACCTTTTAGCCGCACAGCCGCAACTTCTGGGTTGCATGGCTAAAAGGTGCAATGTGAATGTGCATAAAAATGGACACGTTTTGCAAGAAAAAGCGCTATTACGTTACGTGTGCGCAGCGTTATTTGCGACCTCACCCATTGAGTACGGGTAGAGGTGGCCCGAATTACCCCAACCACCCCTTACCCTGGCACTGTCATAAAGTATTGTGGGGTAAACCCGGCCACGGGGTAAACCTGCCCATCTTGTACCGAAAGCCGTTCTATCTTTTTCTTGAATGACCGGGTTTGCCTTTACCGTACCAATAAAACCGGCCGGGTTTACCCCATGATAACCCAATGTAAATGACTAATAATTTTTTTGGGCAAATTTTCTTTGTAGACGTCGCTTGCCAGTTTTGATGGTGAAATCTGCGATGGCAGAAAACGTGAGAATTGCGAGTCAATTTGTGGAACAGGGTCACGTGAGGGTGGGTCCTGAACTGGTGCTGGATCCTGCGTTTTTGGTCCCGAGAACTCTCGAAGATTTCATAACTTGGACTGACGCGTCGAAAATTAGGAAACATGTGCTGGAGTATAATGATGCCAGGGATGATTTTGATCTGATGGAATGAATGGGTATTGGTATTTTGTATTTTTGTTTTGTTGTTATTTGTTTCTGATCGCCCATTCACATGCGTAGGGATGC